>JAQQSW010011839.1:0-12663 GCA_028646575.1 Pseudocheirus occidentalis | reverse complement strand
GTGTCCAAGGAGAAGCCTTTTCTTCATTTTGACTCTGGGTGGTCTCTGATTCCCTGGATCCTTTTCCCTGGTCCCAGCTCCCTCCTGAATCTGCCAGACAATCACCTAGATTCAGGAGCTGAAAGCTTACAGGTTCTTGTCCAGTCCTCAGGGATGAACAGATCCCACGTCCTTGTCCAGTCCTCAAGGCAATCCCCGGCACACACTGAAGTTCACCGGATTCAGCACGCCTCAAACCCTTCAGGACTTCTCTTGCCTGGAACTCAAGGATCAGCTAGGCCACCAACAAACAAAGTCCCATGATGTTCATATCTTCAGTCAGTTTCACTGAGGAACCAAATCCAAAATCTGTCTTGACTCTATAAAATTATTCTTTATAAACACTGGCCTTCTTCCAAGTAAACAGGGGAGTGTCTCAGCCAATAGCATTCTTCCAAGTCAACAGGGGAATTCACACCTTTTCACCAATGGACAGAGTTCTATACTTAGCCCTAAGTTACTAGGATCTACTTAACCCTAAGTATCTGATCTACTTAGCCCTAAGTATCCTATCCACTTACCCTAAATATCAAAGAAATTGATTACCATTACACAGCCACTCATGTGGGGGCATTGGCAGTAGGCCAATGAGAAAACCAGCACTGAGGGAGTCACCACCACACCAGAGTGAATGAAGTCCCAGGGCTAGGAAAGAGAGGAGGGAGAACCTCCCCTCAAGGTGTTTCTTCTCTATTTCAGGTAACCCTGGACACTGGCTAGTATCATCAAGCCCCTCAGTTGTTTGCCTTAGGGCAAAACTTCAGTGACCTTGTGCTGGTTAGAGCTCTGGTTGTAAGTTAAGGTAATTAAAGTACAAATCCACATTTTCTGATGAGGAAATTTAGGCTAAGGGACTCACCTATGGTCAAGGTCACACAGCCTGATCAGTGTCAGTGTTGGGATCTGAACTCAGGTTTACTGGGTTCATTTCCAATATATATTAAATGGCCAATTCTGAGATGATAAACATCACTTTCCTAGTCAGTGAGCTCCAACAAAGAGTTGGACATATGCTGATATTTTGAGAATTAATTTCTGGGATAGTGCCAGCCTCCCTGGGATATGGATGTGTTGTTCCAGATTTCTGGAAGGAAAGTCGCCTCTGGTCAAAGAGAAGCCTGTTGGTGTTTGAATTTGAGCAAGGCACCACTTACTTATTACATGCCTGCTGGTCAGATTTCCTTTAGGCAGAGATAGTGATACAGTGGATAGGCTCTAGAGTTATGAACATCACTAATAATTGGTTTTCTGAGGCTTTTTGTGTTCCCACTTTAAGGACAGGGAGAACAGCTGCAACTAGGATGTTTAGTTGCAACTCAGAAGTTTAGAAATCTTATGGTATCCTTGTCATGTTTCCTCCCCACAAGGGCTGTGTGTGAGCCCCAGTCAATTCTGTCCCTGCTATTATGTGCCACACATACAAACATTTCTAAGTATACTCCTCATATCTTTGAAAGTTGGATTGACTCAGAGAATCTGGGTTAAGTAATAATCACTCTGCATGTCAGAACCAAAAAAAACCTCCCAAAACAACAAAAAAAACCCCAACAAAGATCTAGCTTGTCTCGCCCAAATTTAAAAAAAAATTTTTTTTTTATGAAAAGAAAAAAAAATCTCTCTTTTTCCATGTAGACATGCAAAAAGTGGCAGGAAGAAAAAAATAAAATATTTGTCTCAAATAAAAGTCTGAAAAATGCCTCCTCTGTAGAGACATGGCCTACATTTGCTTTAGAGATCACAGTACTTGTCAGGTGTTCTTAAAACCCCTGAATGTTCAAATCAATGAGATAAATATGTAATAGCTTTTTTGTAGCCCTGTGCCAGCTAGCATCACCAGCACGGAATGAATTACAAGCCCCTGGTTGTTGGTACTGTAGGGCAAAACCTTAGTGGTCTGGTAGACCTAGGCCTAGTAGCCCATGTAGGTGGGATGTTTTGTTTCTCTTGATTCAAAACAAAATTCACTGTAAAATAAGTTTACTGATAGTTGGAAAATTATAAGAATAACTAGAATACATTTGGAATGGATTTGCATTTTAAACAGTCTTCAGACCTGTGAAGTTTGAAAGCTTAAATATGTTATCACAAAGCTTATTGGATACTAAATGTTCTGTTTTCACTCATTTGAAAGAGTCGACACCTTGCACAATTCACTTCATTTGAAAAATTATTAAATGGTGTCTCCATGTTCTGAGATTGTACTGCTTTGTTAGAAACAGAATTTTGGTAAAATATACACCAAGTTCCACCTGATATATCTACATCTATATCTATATCTATATCTATATCTATATCTATATCTATATCTGTATCTGTATCTGTATCTGTATCTATATCCATATCCGTATCCGTATCTGTATCTGTATCTATATCTATATCTAATCTATATCTATCTATCTATATCTATCTATATCTACATCTATATCTACATCATCTACATCTATATCTATATCTATCTATCTATATACAAAGAGAGAGAGAGAGAGAGAGGGAGAGAGAGAGAGAGAGAGAGAGAAACATGAAAAAAAAACCTGGAAAAAACAAAAAAAAACTATAAACTTTTTTCAGCAGATTGGCCACAAACAGCTTAGTTGTAGACTCTGCCTAAGAAATGCCTTTTCCAAATAGGCTTTATGATATCACTGTGCATGATTAGGAAGTAAGACTGTGATTATGATATGTTTTCATACTTATATTTATGTGTTGTTATTTTTTAAAGGGTTTTGTGATTATCTTCAATTGATCACATCATATCTCTATATGGAGAAATGTCTTTTTGATATCATGGAATTTTTTATCTTTCTTCATATTCTCAGTGCTTCTCGACAGGCTTCTCAGTCACACTGAGATCTGGGAATATCCTAGTTTAAGAAGGCCAAGGTCTCCCACTGCATCCAGAGGCATCTCCAGTTGTCCTGATCTGTATCTTGCCATTGGGCCCAGCTGGCTCTGGAGGAGAAAGGGAGGCTGGTGACTTGCATGGCCCTCCCACACTTAAATCCAACTCACTTAAAAATCATGGCATCACCTTCCTGATGTCATGGTCCTTTTTAAGAATGAAGGACAAATAACAACATACCCAGTGCTTGGCATAGTGCCTGGTAAACACAGGTACTTTACAAATGTTTGTCAATTTGCTTTGACTTTTGGTTCCACCAGGTTTGGCTTGTTTTTTGTTAATATGGTTCAGCAGGTACTTCATAAAGGTATCATCGGGTTGTAATCTGAACTGAGAGAAATGTAAACATAGTAAGCACAAATAATGTCTGATAAATGATACATGGTCATGTGTATACAACTGCCATGTAGCCTCGAGCATAAAGAAATCAGAGAAAATTTTAAGGAGAAAAATAGCATGGAGTCTCAGAATGAAACTTATTAAATAAGATTTTCCTTTGGAACATCAAAACAAAAATACTGTTTATTTAAAAATATCATTTTAATAGTGGAATTAAAAATTTAACATTTTCCTGTTAGATGCAAATTATCTGTCTTTTTATTTACCTTTTTTCCCCCCATGGGTAAGGTAGAGATCTGGGTTTATGAGTTCCCAGATATGGGAAACTTCCAATGTGGACATTTTTACCATTTGCAATTGATTATCTTCTAGAGTTGCCTGAGGCATGGTGATATTAAATGATTATCTCACGGTCATATAGCTAGATTACAATATGTCAGGGGTCAAACTAGAACCCAGGTCTTCTGGCCCTCTTCCACCATGCCGTATTATCTCTCCCTTATTATTCATTCCATCCATATTGAAGAATTTATCTGAAACTCAAGGTGGTATTTAAATTTAAATGAATGAAAGTTTTATAGATTTGAACAATCCATTGATTTCTGAACAAGGGTCTTGTAGTATGATATTAATGAAAAAATATGAATATAAACTCACTAATGGCTTCTCCATTTATTATAGCTATATAAATTATGTGTTCCAGATTGTTTATTGATTAGTAAAGCATGATTAAATTATATTTAATTTCTAATCTGTACTGACAGGGCCTCCAAATAATTTGAAATCTAATTTCTTATCCATGATATTTTTCCTAACATTTTCTTGTGTTCTGAAAATTCAGTTGAATGAAGTCAGGTTAATTGCTCTAAGTCTCTTTGAATAATGTTCCAAAGCTTTATATTGACAGTTATACCAGTCTTCTGTTAACAATCTATCCTAGGGCCATTTAAGCCTTTAAGTGTTATTAATTTTGGCTGCTGGATTTACACATTATAATATAAAGCTAGTATCAAATGATCTAGCTCCAAATCAGACTTCTCATCACTTATCCAGCACGAATACACATTCCAGGGGCATTGTTCAATCTAACATACACCAAGAAAAGTGTAGGCTTCATTGTCTTAATGGATTATGCTGTTATATGATTCATTGAATTATACTATCCTTCCTATGCCCCCACACTTTTTTTTAGTTCAAGACTAAGGTAATGTTCTCATTTTGACACTGTTAAAATGTGGCACTGAATAAATCACCATGGAGGAATTTACTTATTTGAATACGATGAGTGTCACAGTCATTCAACCTCAGTCACTTAATATGCATGCTTGCTATAGAGCAAATATGTCTTTGTATCTGTCCTGACTGTATCTTCTTCCCTGGATTCATCAGGACTGATTCAATTAAATTTCCATCTTTTTCTTTTTTTATGTGTAGTGACTTTAGGGAACTCTATTAAATGTTCTGTGCCTCAGTTTCCTAAAGTGGCATTTAAGGCCCAACAAAATAAGACTCCAACCTACTTTTACAGCTGTTTTTCACATTATTCTCCATTCATTCTATCTTAATTCATCCAGCCTAGATGACTAACTATGACATACATTCTACAGACTAAAACTCTGTTCTCTGGTCACCTTCTCCACAGCCTTGCCAACCATGTTGCTTCCCTGGAGAAAGTTCTGTTGTGGGACCTCATTCTCCCTATTAGGGAGTGCCTCTTGAGGTCCAGTATTTCTGGAAAGCTCCAGCCTACTCTCTGTTCATAGCTTTCAACCATTTATCAACCACCTTCCCTCTTGAAATTATCTTTCATTTATTTATAGAGCAGCAAGAAACTTTAGAGGTCCATTAGTACAATAGCCCTCATTAGACTAATGAGGAAGCTAAGGTGTAGAAAGGTTAACAAATCTTCTCATGTTCACAACAATGCTAATAGACGGCCAGGATTTAGACCTTGTTCCTTTGACTCAGATCCAGTATCATTTCCAGGGCATCACATTTATCTACTTACAATGTTTGTTATGTTTCTTAGAGACAATTCAAATGAATTGGCAAAATTCATGAGCTTGGAAATTTCCAAAAGTAATTTTTTTTGAGAAGGAAATTTCTGGGTATACTCCAATACTATAAAGAGGCCTATGTAGATTATGTGGCATTTGAATATCATTTGGGTTAATTTATGAAAAAGGAAAAAAACATGTAAATTGTCAAAATGAAACTTTCTGTTAGAAATGTAGGCTAAATTAGCCTACAAGAGGAAAAGGTATTCACTTAGTTCCCAAGAAACTTTTCTCCTTATTGCTGTTACTATCACCTAGAGGAAGAAAAATGTAAATCAACTTGAGCATTATTAAGAGGAATCACTGTCTTAAAAGGTGTGACCAAACCCCACCTTAATAAAGGGGAAACTAAGTGATATGGGCCATGCAGAGTGTCAGGCCTGAAGTTAGGAAGATCTGAGTTCAAATCTGGCCTCTGATACAGGGCAATTCACTTAACCTTGTTTGCCTCAGTATCCTCATCTGTAAAATGAGCTAAAAAAGGAAATGACAAACAACTTCAGTATCTTTGCCAAGAAAAATTCAAATGGGGTCAAAAAGAGCTAGTCATGGCAGAAATGACTGAACAACAACAACAAAAACACTTTAATAGAAAGCAAGGTTTTGTCATTAAACTATCAACAAAGAGAAGAAATTTTCAATCCAAGAAATGATAAAGATTAACAAGAAGGCTCCCTAAGGCACATATATGTCCTACTAATATTTCACCCAATGTCCCATTCTTTCCTTTTTTTTTTCATTCTTCTACTAACCACCTTGGTTTTTTTTTATGCCTAATCTTTGTTTGAGAGCAAAAGAGCTCTTCATTCCCATGATGTAACTCCTTCTCATTTATTTCTCCCTTATCACTTGCTTCCAGATTTATTACTCAAAGCAAGATGTCTCTAGCTTTTGCAGATTATTTTAAACTAAATAAGGTTAAGATCATTATATTGCTCCCAGAAAGATTTTTTTTAAGTACATAAAGTTGTGTCATTTTTATGCTCAAAAATCTTCAGTGATTCCATATTGCTTACTTCATAAAATTAAAAATCCTTCACCTGGCATTCAAGGCCCTCCATAACCTGTTAGCATGTTATCTATCCAGCCTTAGCTCATATTGCTCCCCACTGCTCTATATTTCAGCTGAATTAGTCTAATATCTGCTTCTCAAAGAAGTCCTGTGCTCACTTGCTTCCATGCTTTTGCTTACTATTCTCCCTTTCATTTCTTCTGAGGCTTTAAAACCCAGTTCAAATGCAACCTCATCCAGAAAGCTGTCTCTGATTTCTAATATTGAAAATTAGAATTTCTAATATTGAATATTGTTTCCCCTTCAGATTTCACCCAACACTTTGTTTTTCCACCCTCTAATTCACTTCTCCTGTAATTCTGTATATTAGAGTTAACTGTATATTATCTCTCTACTAAATTAGAAGTTCAGTGAGGACTTATATATGCTTTATCTAAGTCTCCCAGTGACTTATCTCAACTTGGTACTCCTAATGCCCAGCACAGCAGACACAACCAGTGTGTGTTGAATGAATGCATGAAATGAGTTAGCAAATGAACTCGGATTCCAACAAAAGTTTAAATAACCAACATCAAATCCTTTTCTTAGAGAAGGATTGATTTTAACAGCATGGAAGGGACACAGAGGGGAAGAGAACCCATGAAGCCACTTCTAGATTCTGAGTTTCAAAAGGGCAGGAGTGAGGTCTCATATTAACTTGTATTTCCCCCAGCGCCCTGAACAGTAGGCACTTACTTAAATTTTACTGAAATAAAGTTAAATTAATATTGAGTACCTGGAGGAGATAAGAATGATACAGCAGGGAAAAAGGAGTTCATAAAGAAGAAAAGGCTAGGAACATCCAAGACTGTTTCCTTCACAAATTTGTACTCTAGATGAAAGTATCTTCTTTTACACATGTGAAGAAACTCAGATGCCGTATTTGTTGTACTTTAAACTCCTTATAATTTCCCATAGGTAGCAGTTTTAAGCTACTGTCAATAACAAATGTCCCTGAAGGCTTAAGCAGAAACTGAAGTACTTCATAGTTTCTATTGTTTGGACCTCATCAAATAGATGGGGAGAAAGCTTTGGGGTTGAAGTGCATTGAGACAAACATTTTAGAATAATATATTAGGAGGAGTAGACAGTTTATGACTGAAGTATGCAAGCTCCATTGGGATTTTGCCTATTTATATTATAAAACACATATGCTATATATAATGTGAATATGTACATTTATACACAAATAGGACCACATATATGCCTATGGGTGTGCATGCATATGTCCACACATAAATGTACATATGTGCATATCTGTACATGCATATGTGTATATATATATATATATATATACCCATAGGCTTACTTCTTGTTTCTGTTTAGGTAGGCATTTGGTAAATAGAGGAGTCATAGATATGTAAGATATTAACAATGTAATTATTCTAACAGACTGTGTGAAGTATTTACCACCTCTTGAGAAAAGTTCCACCTAGAGGTGTAAGTCTTGAGGAACACAGTTTACTAGGAATCAGAAAAACCAACAGCTTAAAGGAATGTTCATTCATTTCAACCATATTATATACTGCTGTCATGCTGTTTATGATGGTGCTTGTGGAAGACATAATAAAGTCACAAAAAATGGTACTGAGGGACACATTTAAATATTAACTTAAATTTAACAAATTAAATTAAAGGTGGATAAATAGTGGTAGAGCAGTGGTTCTCAACCTTCCTAATGCCACAACTCTTTAATACTCATATGTGGGTGAACCTGCCTGGAGACGGATAGAGGAGTAGTGTCTCTGTTCCTAAGACCATTGGAAATACATGTTTTCCAACAGTCTTAGGCAACACCTGTGAAAGAGTCGTCCGACCCCCAGGTTGAGAACCGCTGTGGTAGAGGGAAAGTGACCTAGGTTAAGAAGACAGAAGCTAAGATGAAGATTTTGATTTCTTGACCATTCTTGGCCTCTAGGCCAAGTATGGAGTGCAGCTACTGGGGGAAAATAAAAATACATTTATCTAGAGTCTTTGGAATCTAATCATGATAGCTTTAAATTGAACACAGAAGTTTAATACCTTAAAACTACACTAAGCTTTTGGAGTCACCCTATATGTTGGCTAAGTCAGATATGCCAGAGAATTTGAGGCTGTGAGTATAGGGGAAAAGATATTCTGAGAAAATAATACACCAAAAGAGAACCAGTCATAAAACAAAACAAAAGGAAACATAGTCTGGCGTGTCTTGTCTATAAACAAACAATGTGACTATCTGAAAAAGAAAATTATGAGATCCTAATTGTTATTAGTCATTTTCTAGTCAAGTCTGACTCTGTGATCCTGTCTGGGGTTTTCTTGGAGTATTTTGACCTTTCCTTCACCCTCTCATTTTACAGATGAGGAACTGAAGCAAACAAGGTTAAGTGACTTGCCCAGGGTCACACAGCTAGTAAACGTCTGAGGCCAGATTTGAACCCAATAGGATGTCTTCCTGACTCCATGTCTGGCACTGTATCTACTATTATATCTAACAGCCCCAGAGAGCTTAATGCAAAAGGCTCAAATTTGATTTCATAGGTGTCACTGAAATTTGATATGACAGGATTCAAGACTAGAAGTATATCCCTTTGTTAGACTAAGAAGTACCATGTTAGGTACTTGCTTTGTCTAGATTTTATTTCCCTAAACATTTAGCATGGTATTTCACACAAAACTCATTTTCATTCACAAAATTAGAGCCTATTGAACTGAACTTAATATTAGGATTTATAAGAGGAAGTACAATTGAGAAATAGAGGCAGAACTAGTTGGCTTAGCTGAGTGTCATCCTTGGACTTAGATGGAGGGTTTGATATAGCTTCTCCTAGTTTCTTTCTGTCTTGCTAAGTCTTTCTCAGTCTCATTCTCTAATTTTGAAGATGTTTCAGTTTGTTTCATGGAGGATAGATCAACAAGGCCCTAGAAAAGCATATTTGCTAGTTTCTTTTATTTTCACAAAAATATTTCCTTTTCTTTTTATCTAATTATTTTACACAGATTTATATGCATATAAGTATTACATTATCATCTTCCTTTTATGAATCTCATTCCTTTAATTTTCTTCATAGTATTTTTCCCTTCCTTTTCTCTTTATATGAGTTGCTGCTAGGAAGTTAAAGCTAAGTTTCTCATGCAAAGTAGCTATCTGATTGAACTAATTTCCCATTTTGACAAATAATGATTTGCATACTTGTCATTGAGCTAAAATTTACTCCAAGTGATCAATGTATAGTTAATTCTGTATGCTTTATATGCACACTCCTATTTTCAAGAGAAAAGCTAAGTGTGAGTTAGAGGTATACATGTCCAACAGGAGACTCTTAGAAAATGTGTAAATAAAGTGTCTTTATGAATGATTAGGTCCACTGCAGGCCAGGTACAATTACTTGGCTCTGTCCAGCATCTGAAATTATACAGATACCACAAGTTTTCCAGTTAATGTAGCTGCTGCATTGCTGTCCCAGAATCAATTGCTTTGGGCAACACCTGGCTTTTTAGGGAAACTATACCCTGTATTATCTGATAGCTGCTAACACCCAATTTCCTTATTTGTTTATCTGCCCTAGTTGTAACAAGAGTTCCTATTTTGTTGGCAAAAATCTCAAAAGGTCCTAGAGCCACACCATAGAAGACCTACAAAATCATAGGAAATACAACATAAAAAAAGACTTCCATCTTTAAAATGTTTCATAGACTTACTCGTCTCAATTTATTCTTCTAGAACAGTGGTTCTCAACCTGTGGGTCATGACCCCTTTGGAGGTATAATGACCCTTTCACGGGGATCCTAGGGGTGGCCTAAGACCATCAGAAAACACATATTTCTGATGGTCTTAGGAACGGAGACACTGCTCCTCTATGCATCTCCAGGTGAGTCTGCCTGCATGCTGATACGCCCACATATGTATCATGTAGAGTTAGGAAGGTTGAGAACCACTAGAGTCCTACAAAGCTCCTCTTCCTACACTTCATGGTTTAGGCAAATGAGAATTCTTTCTCTTCTTATTATGGTAGTGCATCACAAACCTCTTGCCTTTTGTACAGGTTGTCTCCTGTACCTGTAATCTCAAGCCTTTAAATCTCAATCCCATAAAGCCTTTCCTGATTCTCCACATCAGCTTCCTCTCAAAAATGTCTTCATTAAAAAACCCTTTCCATATATTTGCATTTATTAGTTTGATACTATTAGAATGCAAGCTTCTTTTGAGCAGGGACTATGTCAGTCTTTGTACTTATATTTACAGGATAAGTGATGTCGTAGTTAGAGCCACGGATCTGGAGTTAGGAAGAATCTAATTCAAATCCAGCCTCAGATACTTATTAGTTGTGTAATCCCGGGCAAGTCACTTAGCCCTGTTTGCCTCAGTTTCCTCATTTGCAAAAATGACCTGAAGAAGAAAATGATAAACCACTCCTAAAGGTTTGTCTAGAAATGGGGCCATGAAGGGTCAGACGTGACAAAAATGACTGAAAAACAAAGAACTTGTATTTCTGGCATGCAGCATAGTGACTGGTGAATAGTAGGTAATTTTTAAAAATTACTTATTGATTGACTGGAGTGATTGATTTAAATATACCCCTTCCTTTCATCTGCCTTTTTAAACAAAGTGTTTCTCAATTCTTCCAATTTTCTAGTCTGTTTCATCTCTAAATACCACATTTTATTACCTTACAGTTATATTTACTCTATACTAATTCTGTATATATTTAAATATGTTCCTGTCATCTCCCTTAGGATCCCTTTAAATTAGAAATAATCAACAGAAGTGATGCTGGTGAACATTTGCAACATTTTCTTCCAGAAGTTAACCTACATAAATTGTCACTGTAAAGAGATCAACTTTTTTTTACTGTCCGAAAACACCTTGGTTAGCAAACATTTGACTCACTTGACAAATGGAGAAAAGACGACTGCCAAAGGCAATGTTGTGTTAATGCATAAACTCATCTGTTAAATATTACAAAGAAAGCTAATAGACAATTGTGATTAATATCATTTCATAAAGCAGAGATAATGAGTGAGACTAAAAGTAGTCCAAAGAAGGCTCAGTTAAGATATCCAACTAAACAAAGTTACCTCAAGGGCATTTTTGAATGAAAGTGGGAAGACCACAAACAGAAGAAAAACTGGAAATATTTGTAAAAACGTTCAACTTCCCCCCTTCCCTCTACACTAAAGATATTAGAACCTTCACGGTTATACTTTATCATTACAGCTGTATAGAGGAACACTAAAGTGAATTAGAGACAGTGAAGGCAACCAGGTTAGACCAAGTATACATAGAAGAGATCTGTGCCAGAGTTTATTTCCCTGTGAGAGCACTGAGGGATCAACATAGATGCTAAATGAAGGAAGGTCAGATAGATATCAAAGGCATGGAAAAATATCACATTTAAAGGTGAATGAAAGAATTTCATTAGCTTCTGACATATGTGTCTTTTCTTCCATCTATGCAAAATCTTTGAGGACCATGTATAAAAAAAGAATCCTCAATGAGAGGATTGATAGGCAACAAATAATTCCAAATATTCCAAATAGGTTATACCTATTTACTATCTTACAATTGACTAAAAGATATAGAGAACATAAAGTTCCATTATACTTCCTTTTGATTAAAAAAAAAATCACCTAGAACAAAATACCACCTTAAGGAGCCTTTTACTAAAAAATTACCTATGCTCCATACATAAAGATCATTTGGAATTCCTTGGAAGATTCAATAACATAAATAATGATGATCAATAATTCTGATAATAAACATCAGGCAAGGCGAAAATAAAGTACTCATCAAAATTCACTCAAAAATCGTTCATCACTGTGTTGTGGAAGATTCAGAGTGTGCAGGTCAAGAAAGGATTTCTAGTGAATCCCCCAGATGTTTCTGTTCTCAGATGATGTTCTGTTGAATCCTTTAAGACATCTCAGAAACTCCTGGAAGAGTGCTATAATCACACAAAGGAATTTGACTTATGCATCCACACAGGAAACATGAATTAGATGATGATGTATATTGTCTGGATTTCAAAACATATCTCTTAGAACAGATAGAGACCCTACAGAATGGATAGAAACCCTATATCCATAGGGGTTTCTCCAACAATAGTTATCTGGGATGAATAAAAATGAAAGAAAATAAGGTGGAATCTTTTTTTTTCTTTTTTTTAATTTATTTTTTTAAATTTTATTTTATTATTATTATTTTTAAAGTTAACTTGTTTGTTCACTTTTAGGTTACAAGATTCTGTTCCATAGTCACTTCAGTTATAGATTTTTCTCCCCTTCCTCCCCATCCCCCA
>JAQQSW010011838.1:0-12663 GCA_028646575.1 Pseudocheirus occidentalis | reverse complement strand
AGGGGGAACCGAGCATCTTCTTCATTTGGATCCAACTCCGTCGGTCCCTAGCTCTCTGGACACTAGTCTCCCTAGACACTGACTTCAGGCTGTCTTCGAGGCCCACTTCAGTCAGTCGCCCGGAAGGCTGTGGCTGCCTGTCTGGTTGATTAGTGACTGCAGCAGCTGTGCTCTGCACCTAGCCCTGTGGGAACACAGCTCCCAAGGCCGGACAGCTAGTGCTTCCCAAGCTACTGAAAGCCCCTACAAGGAAGAGGCTTGCTTACAGATTATTAAAAGCTGGAAGGGACCTTATAAGAACATCTAATCAAGGGATTCTTAACTTTTTTGTGTGTCCTGATCCCCTCTGACAGTCTAGTAAAGCCCCTGGACCTCTTTTCAGCATAACGTTTTTAAAATGCATAAAATAAAATATTGTAAGGGAAATCAACATTACTAAAAATAGTTACATATTTAAAATACAGTTATCAGAAATAAAAATCAAAGTTTGTGGACCCCAGGTTAAGAACCCCTGATCTAGTCCAATTTTCTTACGCATTTTGTGTAGTGCAAGCACCCCAGGATTTGGAGTCAGGATATCTATATTAAAATTCTGACTACTTAACTACTTGGGTAAGTTACTCTGTCCCTGTGGCCCTCAGTTTTCCCATCTGTAAAACTGAGAGTGGGAAGGATATGGGCTAGATAACATAGAGATTTTTACACTTCTCCTTTTGAACAGTTACAGAACTGACTTATCATTAATAAAAGCTCCTTTGTCAGAGTTTTACTTAATTAGGTTTTTGAAAAATTACAACTATCTAGGCCTAAGTTTTCCCCCAGTGAATGGAGATAGCTAGTGCACTTGAACCCTTCCTCTCCATCCCCATACTACAAGTGCAAAAATGGGAAAGGAAGACCAGAAACACTCTGTCCACCCCCATTGTGGCTGTGACTTTGATCTTAGTTTAGTTGTCATTTTGAAAAAAGTTGGCAAGTCTCTAGTACAGAGGAATTGAAACAAAGAATAAAATTAGTAAAAGGGGTTGTTGTCACAGGCTGCCTTTGTTAATAAGAATCATAGTGTCTAGATTGAAAGCAATCATAGTTCTCATCTGCCCTATCCAGTTCTTTTGCAAAAATGTCTCTCAATAAGCTCAAGCCTATCAAAGAGAGATCAGCTGGGACAGAATGATGACATATAAAAAATAGAATTAAGCAACCAAAGGTGTTTCAACTGTAAAAGAGACTTAGGAAGGAAATTACAATGCCCTTTATGTTTTTGTAGGGCTGTCACATGGTAGAAGGATTAGGTTTGTTTTAGCTTAACCCAGACAATAACAAGGAAGCTGATTTTGACTAAAAACAAGGAAAAACTGATAATGATGGTGATAATGATAATAGCTAGCATTTATAGAGAGCTTTAAAAATTTACATATATTAACTATATATTAACATATATTAACATATATTATCAAGACAAGCTCATGACATAGGTGCTGTTATTATCCTCTTAAATAGATTTGCCCAGTGTCATACAGCTAGGAAGCATCTGAAGCCAGATTAAAACTCAGGTCTTCCTGACTCTGAGTCCTGGACTCATTCTATCCACTGCCCAATTATTTGCTTGATAATTAGAGTCCATCCTAAAATAAAGGGGATTGGCTCAGAAAATAGCACCCTTTCATTGGAGGTATTCAAGCAGAGGGTGGATGAACTTTGACTAGTACCATGGTGGGGGGATTCGTGTTTCAGATAAACTAGATGTACATCTGGGGTCCTTTTTGACACTAAGATACAGTGATTCTTAGTGTTGAAACTTTTTATATTTATGCAAAGGGAAACTGGAGCTAAACCACTCATCTTCTGACTCTCAGTTCAGTGCGAAATATTTGGAGTTCCACAATTTGGTGCTCCTGGAAATTCCCTTGCTACTCACAATTTAAGAAATAGTGCTTTACACTAAATTGCCTGCATAGTGAAAGCTCCTTGAAAATTTGAAAACCTAATGAAATTCAGATATAGAACTCTTAGACACTAGGGAATTCTCATTGTTAAGCAGTCGCTCTCTTTACTTTCCAAAATAATTTAATTAAGAATCAACTTAAACCTGAATAATCACAGGAGAAATCATTTTCATAGTGTCCACTAAATTAAATTATAGAGTAATAGCACATCTACTGGGAGAAAGAGTAGGTTGGTGGATAGAGAACAGGCTTTGCAGTGAGGATTTGTCATTCAGTCATTTTTCAGTTACGTTCAAGTCTTTGTGAACCATTTAGGATTTTCTTTGCAAAGATACTAGAGTGGTTTGCCATTTCTTTCTCCAGTTTATTTTTCAGATGAGGAAACTGAGGCAAATAGGGTTAATTAAGTAACTTGCCCAGGGTCGCACAGCTAGTAAGTGTCTGGGGCCAGATTTGGATTCAGTAAAGTGTGTCTTTCTGACTTCAGATTCAGTACTCTATCCATTGTGCCACCTAGCTGCCCTTGGAGTAAGGAATACCTGGGTTCAAATCCTCTATCAGACACACAAAAACTGTGTAACCATGGGCAAATCACTTACTCATGCAGAGTCAGAGACAATTCTAAACTAATAATCATAGATTAGTTGTAGATTTATGTCTACTTACCCTCAGAAGGTTCCCACACCAATGAAAGCATAGTTCAAAACTTTCCTAACCCCACGATAGCTCAAAGTTCTCTAGGGGAATCTAAAGGGTCCAGGGTAGGAGTGTGATTGCAAATGTTTAACAACTAGCTCTTTTAAAAAGTTGTGCATAAAACACATTTTTAAGTTTAATCTATATTATTAACATTTACCCATCACTTTCTTAAGTCTAGACAATTAACAAAACAATAACTCAAGTCCAGATCTGTAGCATTTGCCAGTTTGCAAGGTGGAAATGCTCACACTGAAAATTTCATAATTTTCAGCTCTCACGAGCAGGTTTGAGATGGCTCTATCACATTTTTGATCCAGGAAAATACTCTTTGTTAGCGAAAGATTTGCAGGTACCCATAGTCATATGCTACAAACCAGAAAAAGCATATTTCTTATTAGAAGGCTAAACACTCTCAGCCCATTATGGGAGCCTCCAAGGATTGAGATGACAAATTAAATAACAATATAGATTATAGAACTCAGGACAAATAATCCAAATTCCAATGTGGCAAACCTGACTTTTTTCAAAGAAATTTCGAGTCAAAAAGACTAAAGGGTAGAGTCAATCTATCCCTTATGGCTGAAGCTGTGCAAAGATCTGACTTCTAGGAGTGACTGGGATTCTAATTAGCTGTGTGACCTTGAACAACTTAATCTTTTTAGACATTTATACTCCTTTACACTCTCTTCCTCCATCTAAATCAGTTCACTTATATTCTTAAGCCCCTTGCTCCTTTACCTTGTCACCAGGGTGGAACTGTCAAGCTTCAGTCTTACATTACTTCCAGCATTTGCTACCTTCACTCCTATTCACTTGCTACTGAACAAAGCTATAGAAAATAATAAATTGTGCTGATTGGGTCTACTACAAACATATATTATATAATTTCAACTGGGTTCTCATTGCCCCCAAGGTAATCCTTTTTTACACACCTCTGACTGACTCACTGAGGATAGGTAGGTGACAGAGTAGATAAAGAGTTTGGGACCTGGAGTCACTAAGACTCATGTTCCTGAGTTCAAATCTGACCTTCGATACTTTCAAGCTGTGTGACCCTGGGCAAGTCACTTAACCCTGTTTGCTTCAGGTTCCTCATATGTAAAATGAGCTAGAGAAGGAAAAGACAAGCCAATCCACTATCTCTGCCAAGAAAACCCCAATAAGGTCACAAAGAGTCAGATATAACTGAAACAACTGAATGACAATTGACTTACTAGCCTACTTATCTTGATAACTTTTCCAAAACTTTTCATCCCTTCTCATTTCCCAAAGCCCCTGTCCCCCCTTCAGCTGAAAACCTTGCCTCATATTTCACTGAAAAAAAAAATGAAGTCCTTTGCCAAAGTTTCTTCTTCCTTCCTCTCCATCTCATATCATTGAGATGCCTTTCCCTACTATTTCTTCCTTCACCCCTCCCTGTCTCACATATAGAGGTGGCCCATGTTACTAAGGCAAATCTTCTCCATGTGCAAGTGATACCATTCCACCCCATTTTCTCCAGCCCATCACTCCCTTTGTATCTCTACTCTCATTAATCTTCAATTGTTCCCTGTCTACCTACTGCTTCTCTCCTTCCTACAAACATGCCAATGTCTCTCCCATTTAAAAAGATTATTACTTGATCCATCCATCCCCACTAGCCATTATCCCTATTTGTGGCTCAACTCCTTAGAAAGGAGTCAATTGTTGCCTCCACTTCCTTTAATCTTTTCTTAACTCTTTGCTCCTCTGCCGCTGTAGCCACCAACAGCTCTCATCCCTTCATGCCCAGACTACTACAATGTTCTTAAGTCTCTCCCCTACTCCAATCCATCTTCCACAGCAAAGTGATCTTCCTAAATTACAGCTCTGACTATGTCACCACCACCACCACCACCACCACCACCACCACCACCACCACCACCACCACATTTAGTAAACTTCATTCGCTCCCTATTACCCCATGGATCAAATATGAAATCCTCTATAATCTGCCCTTCACATATTTTTAAAACTAATTTATGCCTTTGTTTGGAGGGGTGAAGGCAAGGCAATTGGATTTAAGGTGACTTGCCCAGATCACACAGCAAGTAAGTGTGTCAAGTGTCTGAGACTGGATTTGAACTCAGGTCCTCCTGACTCCAGGGATGGTGCTCTATTCATTGTGCCACCTAGTTGCCCCAACTTAAACCTTTCTTAGTCCTATGTATTCTATGATCCAACACTGGCATTTTGTTGTTCCTTTCATAAGAAACTTAATCTCCAAACACTCTGCATTTGTATAGGTTGTCTCCCAGTACCCTGGATGCTCTCCCTCATTGTTCTCTTCCTTCTGGCTTCCTTCAAATGTTTTGTGATCTTCCTTAATGCTAGAATCTTCCCTCTGATTACGTTCAATTATCCTGTCTATTTTTTTGCTACCCTGTCTTACTGTTGAATCACATTAAGTTTATAGTCTCAAAAGCCCCCAGATCTTTTTTTGATGAACTGTTGTCTAACTAAGCATCCTCCATCTTGTATTTCTGAAGTTGTTTCATGGGTTTTTTTTGTTTTTCTATACTCCAGGTATAACTCTTTGCATTTATCTTTAAGTCGTATTAAGCCCAATGCCTTAGCTGTCAAGATTGCTTGGGATCCCAATTCATCCATCTAATAAATATACATATATGTGTATATATATATATATATATATATATATATATCCCTCTCAACTGTGTGTCAACTGCGGATCTGATGAGCAGTCCATCTTTGTTTATTCAAAAATATTAAAAGCTTCATTCTGTTTGGGGCATCCTGAGTTTAGATACCCACAGGGCATCCAGGCAGAGATGCAGGCAGTTGGCGATGGAAGTTGGAATTGGGAGTCATCTACATTGAGATGATGGTTGAACTCACAGGGTCAAACAGAGCCAGGACTTAATGACCTGTAAAGTACCTTCCAGCTTTCAAATCCTTTGATTATGTAAATCATGATGCTGAGCTTGATTCAGAATTGCAGAGAATCTAGAATCCTGCCTTCTCCAAGAAGTCTTTCCCATTCCACCTTCATACTGCTGCCTTCCCTTGCTTGATTACCTTTCATTTCTCTTGTATAAATCTTGTTTGTACAATACTTGGTTTCAGTGGTATCTCCCCCACCAGACTTGAGATCAGGGACAGGTTTTGCCTTTCTCTGTATCTCCAATGTTTAGCACAGTGCCTGGCACAAGCTTGTTCACTTGATTTGATTCCAGATTGAAAGGAACCACAGAAGCTACCCAGCCCGAGTCCTTTATAATATCCTCAGTAAGTGGGCATCCAACCACTGTTTGAAGACCTCATGTGAAGTGAAATGCAGTATGTCTCCAGACCAACTTCCATTTTTGGGTAGTTCCAATTGTCAGGAAGTTGTTTTTTTGTTTGTTTTTATACTAAGCTTAAATTTGTTTCTTCACAACTGCCATTGATTTGTCTAATTCTGCCCTCTCTGGATCCAAACAAAAGGAGATGACTTTCTTTCCTGGTGATAGTCCTTCTAATTCTTGACAGCTGTCATATACTCCCTAAATCAAGTCCCCTCCAGGCTATCCATCCTCCAGATCCTTAAAAAAAAAAAAAACCTATATCATGATCTCTAGGCCCTTCACCGTCTTGGTCTCCCTTCCCATATGATCTATGGGGTCCAGTTCACTGTGTGAAAGACAGTGTCCCTCCCCCACCCCCACACTGCCTGGCTAGCCATGATGTGACAAAGATAAGCCCTTAGTCATGAGTTATCAGGCAAAGGACACATCCTTCCAAAATTAGAATAGCATTAAATAGTGAATCAAAGCACTTATTTTGTGATTTGATATAATGAGAAAGGAACTCCTTCTTTCAAAATACTTTTTTGTAAGGCAAGATCTTGTAGAATTTATTATAATCTGAAACACTCTCAGAATTCCTAGTAATAAGATTACAAATATAGGTCTTTTGTCAGGAGGGGTACACTTAAGCACGATGACTCAAGGCAGCTTTTGTTCTTCTTCCTCTAGAAGCACCATGCTGCGCCTCTTGGCCCCCAGCTTGTCCAGTCTTTCTAGGAGGGTTGCGCCCTTCTCCTCAGCTGCATCTCTTCCAAACCCTGTGCTCCAGCCAGATGTCCGCTATGATAAACTCTTCATCAATAATGAGTGGAGGGATGCAGTCAGCAAGAAGACATTCCCAACAGTCAATCCTTCAACAGGAGAGGTCATCACTCACGTGGCTGAAGGGGATAAGGCAGATGTAGACTTGGCTGTGAAAGCTGCCCGGGAGGCCTTTAGGCTGGGCTCACCATGGCGACAGATGGATGCTTCTGAGAGGGGCCGTTTACTTTACCGCCTAGCTGACCTGGTAGAGAGAGATCGCATTTACTTGGCCTCACTAGAGACCCTGGACAATGGCAAGCCTTTCCAAGAATCGTATGTCCTGGACCTTGATGAAGTCATTAAAGTGTATCGGTACTTTGCAGGCTGGGCAGACAAATGCCATGGGAAGACTATCCCTATGGATGGAGAGCACTTCTGCTACACAAGGCATGAGCCTATTGGAGTGTGTGGCCAGATTATCCCATGGAATTTCCCCTTGGTCATGCAAGGCTGGAAACTGGCCCCAGCCCTTGCTGCTGGCAATACCATTGTCATGAAGGTGGCTGAACAGACCCCGCTCTCTGCCTTGTACCTTGCCTCCTTGATCAAAGAAGCTGGCTTTCCTCCTGGAGTTGTAAACATCATCACAGGCTACGGCCCTACAGCAGGGGCTGCTGTGGCCCAGCACATGGACATTGATAAAGTGGCCTTTACTGGCTCTACAGAGGTTGGGCACCTGATCCAGAAGGCAGCAGGAGACTCTAATCTAAAGAGGGTTACCCTGGAGCTGGGTGGGAAGAGCCCCAGTATCGTCCTGGCAGATGCAGACATGAGTCATGCTGTGGAGCAATGCCACGAAGCTCTCTTCTTCAACATGGGTCAGTGTTGTTGTGCGGGTTCTCGGACCTTTGTGGAAGACTCGATCTATGATGAATTTCTTGAAAGGACTGTAGAAAAAGCCAAGCAGAGGAAAGTTGGGAATCCCTTTGAGCTTGACACACGGCAAGGAGCCCAGGTAGACAAGGAACAGTTTGAAAAGATCCTGAGTTACATCCAAATAGGCCAGAAAGAAGGAGCTAAATTGATGTGTGGGGGAGAACGCTTTGGGGACAAGGGCTTCTTCATCAAGCCCACTGTCTTTGGCAATGTACAAGACAATATGAGGATTGCCAAGGAGGAAATCTTTGGGCCCGTACAGCCAGTGTTCAGATTCAAAAAGATCAGTGAGGTTATCGAGAGAGCCAACAATACTAAGTATGGGTTAGCAGCAGCAGTCTTTACCAGAGACCTAGACAAGGCTATGTATGTGACCCAAGCCCTGCAAGCTGGAACAGTCTGGGTCAATACCTACAACATTGTAACATGCCACACTCCTTTTGGAGGCTTTAAGGAATCTGGAAATGGAAGAGAGCTAGGGGAAGATGGTCTCAGAGAATATGTGGAAGTAAAGACTGTAACAATAAAAATTCCTCAGAAAAATTCATGAAAAGTGAACAACACCACAGTGAGTGCTCATGGTTCAGACTCCAGTGACACCCATAATGACCTGGGTATTACTGATCACTTTTTTGTTCAATGTGATTATTTTCCAAAGGACAATGAATTCTAACTCAAAGGTGGACTTTGGCATACTGTAAGTATGCCAAAAGTTTTCAAACTGGCAGATTCTTCCAATTTTGACTTTTCTTCACTTTGATTTATTGGGTTCTTTGGTTTAAATACTTGTTATCTTGTTTGTTGTTATTTTCCTAACTTACAGCTTGAATGTCTTTCCACTTTGCTACTGATTTGTATTTACCTCTTTAAAAAATTAATAAATTTTGGCTTTCTATAAATAAATAGTGCAACATAATTCCTGTTTCAAAATATACCGTTTTGGTGCATTTCAAATTGACATCTCGGGCGGCTAGGTGGCACAGTGAATAGAGCACCAGCCCTGGAGTCAGGAGTATCTGAGTTCAAATCCGGCCTCAGACACTTAACACAAAAAAAAAAACTAGCCGTGTGACCTTGGGCAAGTAGCTTAACCCCAACTGCCCTCTAAAAAAAAAAAAAGCAAAAAACAACAACAACAACAAATTGACATCTCAATAATGTGACATAATTAAATATACAATATGAATATAAGAGGCAAGAAAGATGGGCTAGAGTTCTGGATTAGGAGTCAGAGGAACCAGATTCAAATTCTGCTACATATTATCTGTGTGACCTTGAGCAAGTCATTTCACTTTTCATGTGAAAAATGAGAGGTTGGATTGTATCTAGGATTCCTGACTTGAGTCCACACAATCCAGATTTCAGATGATCCATGAACTTGGATGAGAAAAAAAAATGACCTCTTTATTTCAGTATAATTGATTTCCTTTGAAATCCTATGTATTTGCTTTCATGCATTTAAAAAAATTCTGAGAAGGGGTCCATAAGTTTCAACAGACTGCCAAAGTGGCCCATGACCAAAAAATAAAACAAACAAATAAAAACGGTCAAGAGCCCTTGATCTAGATGTTCTCTATTCTCCCTTCCAGATCTAAATCTACAGTCCCAGGTTTTGGTGTACAAAATCTTCTTTCAAATTTTGAACTGCAGTTCCCAAATTTTTAATATGCCCCCAATATTTTTTGCTATAATACCATAGATTTGGACCTAAAAGTGACTTTGTGGTGCTGTTGTTCAATAATTTCAGTCATGTCTGACTCTTTGCGTCCCCAGTTGGGGTTTCCTTGGCAAAGATGCTGAAGCAGTTTACCATTTCCTACAGATGAGGAAACTGAGACCAATGGAATGTAGTGACTTGCTCAGAGTCCCATAGCTAGTGAGTGTCTGAGACCAGATTTGAACTAAGGAAGATGAGGCTATCTGCCTCCAGGCCCAGCGCTCTATTGGCCACAACACCCTTGAAAGTGACCTTATGGCCCATCAGTTCTAGCCCCTTTGTTTTACAGCTGAAGAAACTTAAGACTTTTCTCAATACCTGTTATTCTTCCCCTTTCTCCCTCCCCCTACATAGAGTCCACAGCATTGGGTAAAGTTCTTTCAGTGATTTCCTAATCTTACTACCATTGCCACCACTTCCACTACCACTATACCCCCTCCCCAAAGAAATCCAGGCCTTGATAAAAGTCTAGTTTAACTATAGAGTATCGTTTCTCCTGACAGGGTAAATTTAGTGGCTGTTCATCATAACCCAAGAATACCATCGCAGTTCAACAGAATGATGCATAATTCCTTGAGTCAACTTCCCTAGTTTGTTTGCAGGATCTGTACCAGAAGAAAATAAAAGTTACTGCTCTTAAATTATATGCTGGACTATAAAAATGCAAATCTCAAAGTAGCCCACTGGTTCAATGTTACTGGTTGTTGTGTTGTTTCAGTCACATCCAACTCTCTGTGACTCCATTTGAGGTCTTCTTGGCAAAGATACTGCAGTGTTTTGCCATTTCCTTCTCCAGCTCACTTCTAGATGAGGAAACTGAGGCAAACAGGGTTAAGTGACTTGCCTAGGGTCACACAGCTAGTAAGTGTCTGAGTCTAGATTTGAACTCAGGTCCTCCTTTCTCCAAGCCCAGAATTCTGGTGCCACCAAAGTTACAGGCAGTTTAAACAATGTAGTTTACTTGTTCAGGCCTATAGGTTGGGTTAAAATAATTTATACCCTGATCCATCAATATAGACTATACTCCTCTCACCTCCCTCCATATTCCCTTCAATGGACAGGTAGACAACTTGACATAAAACGCTATAGAAGTTCAGTAACGGGTGGCTAGATGATGCAGCGAATAGAGCACCAGCCCTAGAGTCAGGAGGACCTAAATTCAAATCTGACCTCAGACGCTTGACACACTTCTAGCTGTGTGACCTTGGGTAAGTTGCTTAACCCCAATCGTTCTGCCCTCCCCCATTCCAAAAATAATAATAAAAAAAAGTTCAGTAACATTCATGTGGTCTCACAGAATGGGGACCATTCAACTCTGAAATCCCATGGATTACTGGGTGTGTCAGATGATAATTATATCCTATTTGGATTAGTCCCCAATATTAACTTAGCTTTGACCTTCTAAAAACATTTACCTTCAGGTTTTTATCATGTTAGGAAACAAGAGAAAGAACATGAACTTAAAAAGTAAAATATTTAATTTTAACTAAATCAAAGAGCACAAAATTCGGAAAATACTCAACCCACAAGCTCCAGGGTTTAAGGCAGGATTTATTTTTATTTTCAAGGGGGGAAGGCAAGGCAATTGGGGTTAAGTGATTTGCCCTAGGTCACACAGCTAATAAGTGTGTCAAGTATCTAAGGCCAGATTTGAACTCAGGTCCTCCTGACTCCAGGGCTGGTGCTCTATTCACTACACCACCAAGCTGCTCCATAGGGTAGAAGGTCTTACCTGGACCCTGTGGGCAATCAGGTTGAGGCCTATGGATCCCATCAGAATAATTTTTAATGCATAAAATATATAGGATTACAAAGGAAATCACATATATTGAAGTAGATTTATAAAAATTTCATTTAAATATTCACAGCTCTCAGGTTAAACTGCCTTTATCTAGGCCTCATCTTTATGCAGTGACCAAAAAGTTCCATCCAATATTCACACTCCAGTGTGAAGAGATCAAGGCAAAGCCTATACTATAGGTAGACCAAAGACTGAGGTCACATATGGCATCTGGATCTCTACTTGTAGCACCTGCCAGTGTGTACCATCTTGATTATATCAGGAGACCCTCTTTGCCAGTTTTTTTTTCAGCCAGCTCTTAGTGACTGGCAAAAAGGCTACACATTGTTGGTGGAGCTGTGAGATGATCCAACCATTCTGAAGAGCAGTTTGGAACTATGCCCAAAGGGATATAAAAATGTGCATACCCTTTGACCCAGCAATACCATTTCTGGGACTATATCCCAAAGAGATCATAGAAGTGGAAAAAGGGCCCACATGTACAAAAATATTTATAGTAGCTATTCTTGTGATGACCAAGAACTGAAAATTGAGGGGATGCCCATCAATTGGGGAATGATTGGACAAGTGTGGTATATGAATGTAATCGAATACTATTATGCTATAAGAAATGAATAGGTGGACTTCAGAAAAAACTGGAAAGACTTATATGAACCGATGCTGAGTGAAGTGAGCAGAACCAGGAGAAAGCCACAGTCTGTGATGATTGATTTTGTTAGACTTAGTTCTTCCCAGCAATGCAAATATCTAAAACAGTTCCAAAGGACACATGATGAAAAATGCCATCCACATCCAGAGAAAGTACTATAGAGTCAGAATTCAGAGTGAAACAGACTATTTTCTTTTTTGTTTGTTTTGTTTTATTTTATTTTTTCTTCCTAATAGTTTCTCCCATTCATTATGATTCTTCTATAGAAAATGACTAACGTTAAAATATGTTTTAATGTAATAAATTTTGTTTTCTTGTTTACATCATTCATTTTCATGAGATTTTTGAATTACAAATTTTCTTCCCCACTTTCCCCTACCCCAACACCAAAACAGCCCTCCCACTGTAGAGCCCCTCCCCCTGGTCTGCTCTTTAACTTTCTGGTAGGGCAGGGAGGGTCTCCCTATCCCAGCCCCTGTATATCTTGATTCTTAGTTGCAGGTATTGCAGAACTTTAAATGCTAACTTCTTTCGGTTCCTCTCTTGTCACCCACCCCCACTGGAAGGACAACCAATTGAATAAAGGCTCTGTAGGTGTGATTATACAGGACATCTACACAGTGGACATATTGTGACAGTGATCATATGTCCCTCCTTCCTATCCCTCCCCCCCTTGTTCTGTTCTCTATCCTGTCCCTGTCTCTTTATTGAAGTGTGAGCATCCAGCATCCCTCCCCCAGACCCTGCCCTCCCCTCTGTCATCTCGCCTTTCATCCCCACGCCCCCTACTCTCCTGTGTGGCATGATGCCCAGTTTAGAGTTTATGCCATTTCTTCTCTAAACCAGAC
>JAQQSW010011837.1:0-12665 GCA_028646575.1 Pseudocheirus occidentalis | reverse complement strand
TGACCTTTATCAGCATGAAACAGCTCAGGAAGTTGAGACCTTCGTCCCTTGTCCCCAAATGAATTTGGATCCCATCTGTTTGAGGGGGTATCGATGGGGTCTGGGATGCTTTTGTCTATAACCTAAATTTGTAAAATCTCACTTGTGTTTGGGTACTTATGTATGTAACATCAGTTTGTAATAAGACTGTGCAATTAACTAAGTTGTAAAATCACACTTTCCCCCAGCCATAAAGGTATTGACTCTGTCTCTCTCCTGCTCCCAGCCTAAAAATCTTTTCCCTGAATTAGCAGTCTACCTAGCAACAGTAGCCATTCCTATGAATACATCACCCAAATATTTCATAAACAAACTCTTTAGTCTCAAGAAGTACATAGCTGCTTTGTTCTAAGTGGCCAGCTGCACTGAACAACCCTGAACAACATCATCAGAAAGAAAACTCCCTCCCAATATGGTATCTCCTGAATCCCTCATCAGTCTAGCTTCCAGACTTTGCACCTCCTGAAACAATCAAGCCTATCCTCCCAGCAGCCATATTGGACATATCTGAAGCCTTAGGTCTACTGTGGAAATCTCCTGCTTGAGCCCTCCTTTCTATCACCCCACCTGCCGAGTAAGGGAAAAGTAACCGCAGGTACCAAACAAAAGTAAGAACTTTGCATGGGTGGGGAATGAGAGGGGGTTGTAATGTTTGTTTATTTAAGCCAGCTTTCTGCTTCTGTAAATCGGCATCTTCCTCCAGTGATGTAGATTGCCTGCTTCTCACTAGATTCGAATAAAGAAACCTTTCTGCTTTCACCTGGAGAAATCTCTGTGTAGCTAATTTGGGGTAGGTCTTTGCACCCCACACAATACCATCTTAGAAGAAATGAAAACTTACAGGTCCCTAGAAGTATCTCTGAAAACAACTGCAGAAAACCCTCAAAGTTTAGGACAATGTGCCCTCCAACCTGGAAGCACAGGCATATAGGGTAGGAAAATGGAAAAACAACAGAACAAAAATTCTAACTATAGAAAGTCACTGTGGTGACTGGCCATTACAGGTTATTCTTTGCTAGTCACGAAATATGAAACTATTCTTTGCCAGTCATGAAACTGGCTTATTGGTTTTGGGATTTGATTTTCTGGTGTCTAAATAAATATTTTGCTTCTATCTTATATATGAAGAGTCTATTATATTTTGCAAAAGAGCACTGGATCAGTATATTTACAGTGATCGTTGCATTGGTGCTACATTTTGCAATAAGGATGGGATCACAAAGTATCAGACCTCTAGCCAGAGGCAGAAGGGAATTACAAGAAAGGGCTATCCCAGGATGACAGGATTTACCAAATTCCTCCCTAGCAAAGGAGCAATCTAAAAGTACAGAGTTCTGTGAAAACTGGGAACTGAGGTTATAGAAGGGAGAACCCAGGGATTTAGAAATGTTTGCAAAGAATATTAACAACAACCACAACAACAAAAAACCCTGGGAGAGAGCTGGAGGCAGTGTGTAAAAGGTGTTGGATTTTACTAACAGGTTACTACATTTGTTTAAAGCAGTTATCCCTGCTTTATAAAAGCTTTATAAAAGCTCTTATGAGAGAAAACTCAAAAGAAAAAGGAGTTGTCCGCATTATGGTATTTGGGCTCTCCATTAGAAGAGCAAGCTGGAGGACCAACGATCTCAGGTGGCAGAAGAGAGGCAGTTGTAAATTTGGGTCAGAAAAAGAAGAAGAAAAGTAACAAGAGGAAGGTCATACAGTCTTGGTAGAGACTTAGCCTACCTAGCTTCCATAACAACAACTGCCAGGAGAGTGCATGGAATAGAGCGTTACAATGTTTCACGATGGAGCTTTTGCAAGGGCAGGTGCTTGCCCCACACTGAGAAGAACACAGGACAATCAGGGAGGCCAAACACAGTCCAGGGAGATAACTGAGGATTTCTTCACTCAGCAGGAAATAACTGATATATTAAGCAGATTCACCCAAAAGATGGGAGAATCATTGGTGTCTAGGTGTGCATTGAGGGAGACCAGATTCACCTCCCTCAATGCTTCCCAAAACACTAATGCATGAAACTCCTATTATCATTACAGAACTGGGAGGAACTGAAATATCAGGCAGACAAGTCAAACTAACAATCAAAACTGGATAACTACCTAAGAAAGAATATACTGTGATTACTGTACACATTCCGGAAAGCATCATTAGAACAGATATATTGAGAGGTATGATCCTGAATTTACCTGAAGATACCAATTTGCAGTAAGGAAGATAGAAATTAATACAGTTTTAGTGGGAAAAATAAAAATGGACCTAATCACTTTACCTAAACCTTCTGAAGTAATTATACTTTAAAGCAAGTGTCATGTGCCAGGTGGGCAAGAGAAAATTACCAATACTATAAAAGAATATGCTGAAGCACAAGTGTTAGTCCCTAGAAACCACATGATGGAATAATCCTGTATGACCAGCACAAAAATCAGATGGGATGTGGAGAATGACAGCAGATTATAGACAACTGAATAAGGTGACTTCTCCCTTGTATGCTGCTGTTCCAGATACCATCACCTTAACAGAAGGATCCAGAAATATGATAGGACTTGGTACACAGTTACTGATTTAGCAAGCACTTTCTTTACCATCCTAATAGGCTCTAAACAATGGAACCAGTCTGCTTTCACTTGGCAGGGCAGACAATATACTTTCACCCGCTTGTCACAAGTGAGTGGGACAGAATGTGGTTTCTCAAATAGACTATCTGCTAAAGTTCCTTGTTTCCTGTCACCACACACACTGTCAAGAAATTAGATAGGTACTGATATTCCCATAAAGTAAAGGAGACAGTCACCAAACTTGAGCTGGGCTCTAGTCTTGATAGGCCCAAATTTTGCTTTTCTATAATGTGCCTGCCAGCTGCCTGTCTTTAGTAAACAAGAAAAGCAACAAGTGATCTATAAACTGCCTATTTTTTGTGACAAGTATATGTTTGCCAGGTGTTTCCGTAAATTGTCTGCTTTTTGATAAACAAGAGAAAAATATGTAATCTGTGATAAACTAACTTCTGATTCCCACCAATGGGAATGAAGGTCCGGTTACTGGGGAGGGGGGTTTGGGAGGGGTTTTGTGGTTTCTGGCTATTTAACCCAGCTTCTGCTTCTCTATGGTGGCCTCCTCCCTCTGGCAGTCCAGTGGTGTGGACTGCCCACTTCTCCCGAGATTCTAATAAAGAAATTTTTCTGCTTTCACCTAGGGAAATCTCTGAGTAGTCAATTTGGGTAGGGTCTTTGCATACCAAACACAAGGTTATCTGTATAGCCCTACTATTTGTCATAGGATTGCACCTGAATATTTGAATGAATTACAGCTAACTGGTAAACAACTTACCCATTGTACTGATATTATGAGGCAAGGAAAAAATGTAAAAGAAGTGAAGAGTTTGACACTTTTGACTGAGCATATAAAAAGCAAAGGGTCGGAAATTAACCCTGCAGAGATTCAAGAACCAGCTCAAAATGTAAAATTTTGTGGTATATGATGGAATAAGGGGCTGAGAAAGATTCTCCCACAAGCTGGATAAAAGATTCAAGATTTTCCTATTGCTACCAATAAGAAAGAGGCCCCCAAATTTATAGGATTATTTGGATACTGGAGACATCATATTCTGCATCTGGGACAGATTTTGAAACCCTTATATAAAGCTATTCAGAAGAAATATGAATTTGATTGGGGACTTGAGCAGAGTAAAGCTTTTGAAGAAGCCAAGGCTGCCATACAATTGGCCCTAGATGTTTGGCCTATGCAAAACGGCCCAGTGGAATTACAAGTGACTGTACAGGATGATTATGCAAACAGGAGTTTATGGCAGAAACAAAGCAAAAGCTTTAGGATTTTAGTCTAGGAAACTTCCTTCATCTAGAGTTCAATATACACTTTTTGAAGAGCATTTGTTAGTTGCATATTGGGCTTTGGTAGAGACTGAACAACTTACTCTGCACCATGAAGGAATACTAAGGCCAGGAATCCCAATTATGACCTGGATAATGACTACTACAGCTTCTCACAGAATTGAACACGTCCAAGAGGCCAGCATAATTATATGGAAATAGTATATTAAAAATAGAGCTAAAACAAGCAAAAGTAGAGTTTCTGCACTACATAAATCTATAACATACATCAATATTAAGGGGAGTGATACAACCCCTGAACCACAGCAACAATGGGTACAGCCCCTGGTAAAATGGAATGATGAATTTGATGGACTAACTGAAGAGAAGAAACACACGTGGTTTACTGATGTGATGGCACAATATTTGGGCCATAAGAGACACTGGAAAGCAGTAGCCTGTAACTCATATACTAGGTAGACTTTGGAAAGTACTGGGAAAGGGAGTAGTTAATATGCTGAACTTATGCCAGTACATCAAGCCACCAAAACAGAACAAGGAGGACAGTGTGATAATATTTACTGATTCGCGGGCAATGGCTAATGGGTTAGTTACACAGATGCCCATATGGAAAAATCAAAATTGGGGAATATATGGTAAACAAGTCTGGGGTAAAGAATTATGGGAAGGTATATAGAACATGTCTTTAGTTGTTGATTTGTCAGTTTTTCATGTAGATACATGACCTTCACCAAGCTAGAACATGAGTAAAAAGTACATGCTGACTGAATAGCAAAGACTGCTACTCAACATACTGTCCCTACTCTCACACCAACTGATGATCCAGTACTAAAAAGCCAGCACCAAAGAGTCAGCCATTTGGGGTCCAGGTCACATACTAGTGGGCAGAATATTGAGGTATTAGCATTCCTCCTTCACTGTTAAAACAGATAGCAGAGGAATGTCATATATGTCAACTGGAAAAGGAACCAACTGTTCCTCAGGTAATAACTAGAGAGACAGAGAGGGGAAAAGAGCCAAATTTAGTAAATAGATTATATTGGTCTCCTACCACAAAATAAAGGATATAAATTTATATGTACTTGTCTTAACACCTATTCAGGTGTACTAGTGGTTGTCCTTATAAGAATGTGACCCAGAAAAATATCTGTAAAACTCTACATCTCTTCAGTCTATATTATGGAACCCCTATGCAGATTCAAAGTGACAATGGATCACGTTTAAAAGGTAATGAAGACAAAAAAAAAAAAAAAAGGGGGCGGCTAGGTGGCGCAGTGAAGAGAGCACCAGCCCTGGAGTCAGGAGTACCTGAGTTCAAATCCGGCCTCAGACACTTAACACAAAAAACTAGCCGTGTGACCTTGGGCAAGTCACTTAACCCCAACTGCCCTCCAAAAAGCAAAAAAAAAAAAAAAAAAAAAAAAAAGGTAATGAAGAGATATTGTACATTAAACAAAACAGATATATCATATTCCATATTATCTACAAGCATCTACATTAACTGAAAGAATGAATGGATTGTTAAGAAGTAAAGTTCTACTGTGCCCAAAGGGCAATAAATAACTGCATACCCTTTAACCCAGTAATACCACTTCTGAGGTTGTACCCCAAAAAGATCATAGAAGTGGGAGGAAGACACATATGTACAAAAATATTTATTGCCACTCTGTAGTGGCAAAAAAACTGGAAATTAAGAAGATGCCCCTCAATTGGGGAATGGCTAAACAAGTTGTCATATATAAATGTAATAGAATACTACTGTGCTATAAGAAAGGGGGAGGAGACAGTCTTCATATTCACCTGGAGAGCCTTATACAAACTGATGCTAGAGAGAAGAGCAGAACCAGGAAAAATTTGTACATTTACAATCACAGACACATTGTACGTGTGATAACCAGCTTTGATAAACTGGACTCTTCTCAGCAACACATAAGACAACTCTACAAGTTTCAGGATGGAAGGACATATCTACATTCAGAGAAAGATCTAGAAAGAACATAGTTTAAATGGAGACTGAAGCAATCTACATGCTATCATTCTTTTTCATGTTTGTTCTTTTTTCCCATTGTTCACTCCATTGGTTACAACCCTTCTATACAACCAGGCTAATTTTCAATTTGAAAATATTTGCAGATCCAATATTTGACTGCATGCTGCCGTGGGGGCGGGGGGGAGGGAGAAGGAGGGAAGAAAATTTGAAACACAAGAGATTATGGAACTGAATCTTGTAAACTAAAAATAAATAAACAAATCAAATTAAAAAAAAAAACAAACCTAACTCCTTAACCACTCCCTAATCCCACCCTGAATCACCAAGTTAGCATATTTGGCACATGTTTTACTATAGTTTATCCCATATAAACTTTAGCTGTACCTCTGTAAGGTCACAGGTTTCTTAAGAACTTTTGCCTACTGAAAAGCATAAAAATAAACCTTTGCTACCTTGACTTTAAAAAAAAAAGTAAAGTTCTAATAATTCATATCAACACTGGAAAGATAATTTGTTCACTGATTTACATAATATGAATAAGAGACCATTGAGAGAAAGTACACCTCTACAAAGAATGATGATCCAAAATCTGCAAATTAGAAAATGGCAAACACATCAGATCCAAAATATTGAGTACTGGACTGAGAGGCAAGATATCCTAGCACCACATCCAGGAACACCTGGTTCAGGAGAATATGATTTACATTGGTTTGAGGACTTTTGGTTGAATTGAAAAAAATAAGAAACAACTCTACTGGCATATGTATGAGAATCCCTAAAAATCATTTCAGGTTTAACGGCTCAAAGAATACATGTATTTGCTGGAGTAATAGATTCTAATTATCAAGAAGAAATTATTGTGACTTTGTAAAATGTGGGTGGAGAACCCATACAGTTTTGTAAAAATGATAGAATAGTTCAAGTGATAATTATTCCTTGTGAAACAATACCCCTTGGGGTGGATAGGTAGCACGGTGAATAGAGCACCAGCCCTGGAGTCAGGAGGACCTAAGTTCAAATTCTGCCTCAGATACTTAACACTTACTGGTATTACCTTGGGCAAGTTCATGGACTCCAGAAAGCACAGCTGACCCTATATCTGTTTATTTGTGGCTTTTTGTCTGTTAAACTTGTTTATGAGATTTGTTTCTTGAAAGCTTAATATCCTCAACCTGACAATGCTTGATCAATTAAAACCGAATGCCAACCAGTCCATAACTGTGATGTGCTACCCCTGGACCTGGCATCAACTGAGCTCCAGATGCAAGCTAATGAACCAACCTTTCAAATGGGACCTCATGAAGATGGCATTGATGGAGCTTCAGACGCCAGCTAAAGAACTGACCACTCAACTTGGACCTCTTGGGGCAGGGATAGCTCTACATCCAATTTCAGCTGGAAGTAGCTATGGAGAAGAGATCTTCACCTCTTACCTCAAGATTCCAAGCCCCTTCATTTGAGGGAGGAAAGATGGGGAGCTTGTGCCCAAGCCCCCTACCCTAAGATATAGTTTTATGTACTTATTTTCTATTATCCCTGTTACACTGTTGCAAAGTTCTGTTGATATCAGTTACCCTACCAGTTACCCCTAAACTCTCATTAATCTACATAATGAAATGCACTGTTAATGTATTTTTGCTATGAGACATGAAAGATCTTGGAGCTGATTGTAATGGTAATGGGAATTTTAAGATCTTCCCTGCCCCTTAATAAGTCTAAGGGCATTTGAAGACCTTCCCTACTTTAAAAATATACTTTGCCCCTTAACAGTCAGAATGTAATCACATAGAGCCTGTGGTGGGAGGAATTCAATGAAGGTTGGAGCAGAGGAAGTTGGGAGTCAAAGCAACCTAGACAGCTGGGAGGAGAGGACCCTTACGAGTGAGACAGACTTGTCAGCAAATACTGATCTTCTGTTGGTTTGTGGAAAGGCAAAGAAAGCTGTGGCTTTCTGTGCTGTGGCAGCTTATTAATGTCTTTGCTACTATGATGGAACTGGCTTACTGGTTTGGGGATTTGGTTTTCTGGTGTCCAAATAAATGTTTTACTTCTATTTTATCTAAGGAGATTCTGTTATATTTTGCTGGCGAGTCCTATACCGGTATATTTATAATGACAGCTGTCGCTGTTAATATTACATTGGTGCTACAATATCCACACTTAATTGTTGCCTCCTTAGGAGTGGGGGAAGGGAAAAAATAAAGTAGCAAGTGCACAGCAAAGAACGACAAAAAAAAAAAGGAAACAAAAACTAGGTAGCCTTGAAAACAATCTGTAATATTTATTATACAAGATTTTCTCGAAATTGAAATTTATTGTTTTATATTGAATCCTCTCTTATTGTCTACTATGTACATGGCAATGTTTTCTTGTTCCTCTTCTCTCGTTTTGCAATTAAGCTTAAAATTAAAAAAAAATTCTTTTGAAGAAAGAAGGCGGGGAAGCTAGGTGGTACAGTAAATAGAGCACTGACCCTGGAATCAGGAAGACATGAGTTCAAATCAGGCTTCAGACACTTAACACTTACTAACCATGCAACCTTGGGCAAGTCACTTGACCCCAATTGCCCTGCCTTCCCCCCTCCAAAAAAGCAAAAAGAAAAAAAAAGAAGGAAAATAACACCTGAAAATACAGACTAGGAAAAATGGAAAAAGATGTACAAAAAGCAAATGAGGAAAAGAATGCCTTAAAAAGCGGTCCCAAAATGAAAACTCCCAGGAATATTATAGCCAAATTCCAGAACTCCCAGGTCCAGGAGAAAATATTGCAAGTAGTGAAAAAGAAACACTTCAAGTATCATACAGTCACAATCAGGATAACAAGTTTTAGCAGCTTCTACATGAAATGGCCTGGAATATCATATTCCAGAGGGCAAAGGCACTAGGATTACAATCAAGAATCACCTATCCACCAAAACTGACATTCAGGAAACAGGATTTTCAAGTATTCCTGATGAAAAAAGCTGAATAGAAAATGTAACTTTCAAATACAAGACTCATGAGAAGCATAAAAAGGTAAACAGGAAAAGGAAATCATAAGGGACTTAATAAGGTTAAACTGTTTATATTCCTACATGGGAAGATGATACTTAATAAGAACTTTCTCATTATTAGGGCATTTAGGAGGAGTACATAGACAGAAGGCACAGACTTGAGCTGAGTATGTTGGGATGATATCTAAACAAGTAAAATTAAGGGGTGGGAGGAAAAAGCTGAGAGAAAAGAAAGGGGGAGTTAGAACGGGGCAAATTATCTCACACAAAAGAGATGATAAAAACCTTTTACAGTGGAAGGAAAGAGGGGGTAGTTTGGGGAGAAAGTTAATTTTATTCTCATCAGAACTGGCTCAAAGGGCAAATAATATACACACTTAATTGGATATAGAAATCTATCATCCTACTGGAAAATAAGAGGGGAAGGAGAAAAGAGAAGGGAAGAAGCGGGAATGGGGTATAGAAGGGGGGTATAGAAGGGAGTGCAGATGGGGGAGGTGGTAGTCAGAAGTAAAACACTTTTGAAGAAGGACAGGGTGAAAGGAGAGAGAGACAGAATAGAACAAACAGCAGGGGAAATAGGATAGAGGAAAATACAGTTAGTAATATCAAATGAAAAACTTTCCAAGCAAGTTTGTCTGATAAAGCCCTCATTTCTCAAGCATAGAAAACTGAGTCAGTTTATAGAAATTAGAGCCATTTCCCCATTGATAAATTATCAAAATACATGAACAGTTTTCAAATGAAGTAATCAAAGCTATTTACAGCTATATGAAAAAATGTTCTAACTCACTATTGATTGGAGAAATGCAAATTAAAACAATCTAAAGTATGACCTCATACCTATTAAATTGGGTAATTTTGTGTCCTGAGACATTAATGCACTACTGGTGGAACTGTGAATTGATGAAACCATGCTGTGGAGCAACATGGAACTACACCCAAAAGGCTATAAAACCATGCTTACCCTTTGACCTAGCAATTCCACTATTGGGTTTGTATTCCAAAAGAGATTTTTGAGAAAAGCAAAAGGATCTATCTATATGTACAACAATATTTCTAGCAGCTCTTTTTTATGAGCAAAGACTTGGAAATTGAGAGGACACCCATCAATTGAGGAATAGTTTAAGAAATTATGGTATGTTATTATGATGGAATACTATTGTACTATAAGAAATGATGAGCAGGCTACTCAGAAAAATGTGGAAAGACTTACAGAAGCTGATGCAAAGTGAAATGTACTGTGTGCAAAGTTATAGAATATTATAATATGACTAGCTGTAAATCATTTAACTATTCTCAGCAATACAATGATCTAAGACAATTCAGAAAAATTTATGATAAAAACTGCTATCCATTCCCAGAGAAAGAACTCATGGTGTCTGAATACAGGTTGAAGCATACTTTTCTTTTTTTTAATTTTCTTTTTCTTAAGGGCTTTCTTTTGGTCTATGTTTTCTTTCACAACATGACTATTATGGAAATGTTTTGTATAACCTAAATCAAGTTGCTTGCTTTCTCAATGATGGGGAGGAGGAAGAGAAATAAGCTGGAATTCAATGTTTTATTTTTTTAAATGAACTTTTGTTTCTTTTTAGTTTACATCCTTCATTGACACGAGATTGTGAGTTACAAATTTTCTCCCCATTTTCCCCTATCCACCACCCCAAAACAGCAATCCCAATGTATACCCCCTTCCCCAATCTGCTCTCTCCTATATCCTCCCCTATAACCCTTCTGACTTTCCAGCAAGGCAAGATGGATCTCCCTACCCCAGTGCCTGCATATCCCATTTCCCAGTTGCATGAATTCAATGTTTTAAAAACAAATATCATAAGTTATTTTTAAGATCTAACTGGGGAAAAATAACTAAATAAAATTTTTTTAAAGAATAGCAGTGAATGGACATTTATCAACAATTTCTAGAGGGCACACCCACATTGATGAAATTAAAAATTCATTTCTATAATGTTTTACAGATTTGAATATTAAAAGTCCACAATCTCGGTATGGCAGGTGACCAATGGAAAGATCTGAGTAGGTGTTTTAGTGACTCTTCAGCTATCACAGCTACAATATATCTCATAATATGCGTATGGCTTATGGTCTCCAAAAACTTTCTTGTTATTATGGGCAGAGATACATTTGCTTCATTGAATTTTGTACCCAAATAGTACAATAGGAGAATATAAATGATTTGATACTGTATTTATTAACATCTGTATTAATAATTAAGGCTCTTTGATTTGGAACTATATCCAAAGGGCTATAAAAAAATGTGCATACCCTATAAACCAGCAATACCACTTCTAGGGTTGTATCCCAAAGAGAATATACAAATGAGAAAATGACCCACATGTACAAAAATATTTATAACAGCTCTTTTTGTGATGGTCAAGAATTGGAAATTGAGGGGATGCCAATCAATTGGGGAATAGCTGAACAAGTTGTGATATATGAATGCAATGGAATGCTACTGTGATATAAGAAATTATGAGCAGGCACACTTCAGAAAAACATGCAAAGACTCCTATGAACTGATGCTGAGTGAGGGGAGCTGTTACAACCACTTTGTATGATGACTAACTTTGACAGACTTGGCTCTTCTCAACAATGCAAGGTTCTAAGACAACTACAAAAGGGTCCTGATGGAAAATGCTATCTACATCCAGAGAAAGAATAACAGTCTGAATGCTGAGCATACTATTTGCTCTCTCTCTTTTTTGTTTTGTTTCTTTTCTGTCATGGTTCATTCTATTGGTTATAATTCTTCTTTACAATATGACTAATGCAAAAATATGTTTAACATGAATGCTTATGTGGAGCCTATATCAGATTGCACACCTCTTTGGGGAAGGGAGAAAGGAGGAAAAGAGAGAAAATTTTAAACTTAAAAGCTTTTGGAAATGAATACTATAAACTAAAAATAAATAAATATTTGGGAATTATTATTATATAAATAATTAAGGCTCTTCCATCCTTCCTTTATTAAGATCTTTGTGTTTTAGAAGTTTATTCCCCAATCTCCAAAAGAATTTGAGTCAGCATTCCTATATAGAATATCAAGTTTTTAAAAAGATATTAACATTTCCATAAGGCCTCTGATCCCCATTTGATAGACCAATTTTAGGTCATCCATCTGGAATTGGATAGGAAATTTATTATTGGTTAGTGTCTTATATCTTACTAGTTTTAACTTCTTATATTGCTTTTTCCCCATTGGTAACTTCACAGATCTGTTTGGGCCCAACTAACCCAAATCCAAACCTGTAATCAATAGATAAGGACCTTCCACCAACTTCCTAGTTAATCAATATCATGTCACTCAATTATACGCTCAAAGATTCCAAAATATAGATTAAAAATGACGAACTTAGTTGACTAAGAACATTGTCCCTTCCAGTCTCTGCTTATTTCATAGACCTCCCAAATTCTCCCCTCAAGAATCCCTCAGCTTTCTTTATGAACTTGCGCTGGTGATACAAAACAATTTAACTAAAGAAACTGTGTGGCTGTATGTCCAATGCCTTCCACCAGCAGCCTAATTAATCATTCACTCTGCCTTAATACCCTATATAAACTATATAAACTCTGTTCCCAGTACTCTTCTTGGGTATCACCAGTACTTGCTGTGTGGCACCCCAAATTGCAACTCACCTTCACCTGCTCTACTTAAAGACCTCTATTTTGTTGTTTTCATTTAGATTCATGTTAACTAGAGGCAGACAGAAGTTCTTAAATCGTCTACGAGAAGGAGGTAATGGGTGTTAGAACAGGATGGAACACTCAGAG
>JAQQSW010011836.1:0-12665 GCA_028646575.1 Pseudocheirus occidentalis | reverse complement strand
TGAAGAAAAGGCTTCCCCTTGGACAAAACTGATGTTTGCAGAGGACAAGGACCTGGGAGCTATTCATCCCTGAGGACTGGACGAGAACCTGTAAGCTTTCTGCTCCTGACTCTAGGTGATTGTTTGACAGACTCAGGAGGGAGCTGGGACCAGGGAAGAGGATCCAGGGAATCAGAGGGACTACCCAGTGTCAAAATGAAGAAAAGGCCTCCCCTTGGACCAAAATGAGGTTTATTGGAAATCAAGGGGTGGAAGGTTTGTGTGGTTGTTTAAGAACTTTATTTGGAAACTAACGTTAATGGTTGCCCCATGAGTAGAAGATCAGTATATTGTGAATTGTTGATTGAATCAACTCCCTCTTAGGGAAACTAGGTCATTCCTTTTGTCAATTGCTTGATTGAATCTTTAAATTTGAAGTTAAGCTGGTTCCCCTCTTAGGGAAACCAGCTGAATTGATTGATTGAATCTTTAGCTGGATTGATTGAATCTAAAAATGTGAAGCTGGTTCCCCCCTTAGGGAAACCAAGTGATTCTTCTCTTGTTCCTTGTTACTTGTGTACTTTCCTTGTTCTAAATATTGTATATAATATTGTGAATTGTTGATACTGTGAATATTGTACTGAATCTTGATTTTATAATGGAATAGAGTGTTCACTGATACTGTATAATATGAATCTTAAAAGCTGTTCACAGTAGCATTCTCTCAGGAATCTACTGCTGATTGGCTTTACAGTATTGAAAGTGAGTTGGTGGAAGGAAAACGTGTCAGTTTTCCAAGATATACAGCATTATTTGTTAGGCTTACTAAGAGATCTAGATGTTTTATTCCAGGTAATTAACACAAGAATTCCCAGTGAACACATTTCCTCCTCTAGAACAGATCACCAGTTACTTTGCTACTTAGAATCTTATAGAGTTATCTGTAGGGTACTGAAGATCACCCCAGATCACAAGGAAAATATTTGTCAGAGGCAGGACTTGAATACAAATCTCCCCTATTCTGTCTAGCTATCACACAACACAAAAGTACAATATGTGTTTATCACTGAGAATTCATTTGGCTGCTGCATCAGTTATTTTAGTAGATGTTACAACAACTTCGGAAAAGCGTGGTGTTTCTTACTTCTGTATGAGTGTGTTTTCAACTTAGACTTAAAAAAAAAACCTTACAGGGTGATTTCCAATAATTTCATTCTCCTTGTTCCCACTTAAAAATTCTCACTGATTGAGATGTTACATATCATTTTGAGTGGTGTTAACTTAATTATTTCTTATCTGTTGAGGATTTAAACATGCTGGTGTAGCTGGCATTAATTATTAAATAAAGGAGAAAATGATCTGTTGAGCCGAGATGTACTGTAGATGAAGTCATTTTTTAATCTTGCCCTGAACTTCATCTCTCTTTTTTTCTCTCTAGACTTCAAAAAGGTGCACAGTACCTGCAAATTAATTTTAGATAAAATAGGAGAAATTTTAAGTAGAGGATCTGCAAAATTAATAGCCTGCTTTATTAATGATGGGTTTGCTTATCAGTACCTTTAATTTTTTGAAATGCTTCCTTCTTAAGCATGGCAGGAAATATTGAAATGTCAGACCCCCATGGGAGGCAGCAAAATATTCATGAGTGCCCCAGAGAGGCTCATCAATGTACAAAGGAATAGAAAAAGAAGATGGCTAGAAACAGAGTCAGGAAAAATTGAATTTTCACTTCATGAACTACTACCCCCCCCCCAAAATGAAGAATAGTTCTTTGTAGCTGAACTTAAAAAATGTATGTTCGTAAACTGCCACCAAGTCTTACCCCATCCACTCACACTTATTAAAATGAAAGTTTGATGTGTAACTGATTGTGGCAATGTAAATACTATTTAAATCATTGCGTTTACTTTTGGAGACCAAGCCTGCATACCCAAAATTCTATAGAGGGAAAAGAGCCAAATCTTCAAATAAAGAAACATTACTTCTTTGTCCTTTGGTCATAAATGACCTTTGAAATTTCTTGTCCTTCCTTCTCATCAATCCTAAATCCTGCTGTGATAACCACTTTAATTCCTGCTGCTTTGTACATGCCATCATCTCCTTCCACAATACCCTCAATGGTTCCACACAATATCTTACATCATCCTAGTTCCTTACTCTTTACTTAAAAGTCATTAATCCTTAAAAGGCTGACTGACTTTTCTTTCTTTATTTTCTTCACTCATTTCTTTTCCTATTCCTTCCTTCCAGCCAAGTGAACATCATAGAATATCAGAGTTCAAAGGGATTTTAAAACCCACCTAGTTCAACACCCACTAGGAAAACAACATTGGTATTTACACTAAATGTATAGTACATTTTTATTCAATTGTACATACTATTTACAAATAACAATGTTACTGTAGATGGCGTCATTTTTAATCAATATAAACAAAGTAGAGTACATTGTTATTTGGCTTATCACTGAAGACTTCGACTAAGGGGGTGAACCATCATCTCCAGAGATAGGCCTTTGTACATTTGGATTATTAAAATTCATTTTTTAAATGTCCTTTTAGACATTATTTACTTCTATCTGTAATTTCTGCTCTTTGCTGCAACTTCTCCTCTGGGGTCAAGAAAATTTATTGTCCCTTATATGTGAGAGCTCTATAAAATACAGAAGTGTGAAATTTGCTGGCCACATAGGACCCACAAAACTTCTGAATTTGATAAGAATCAGATTAAAATATCATTGGGAAATGCTTAACAAAATAAATTAAAGTAATCTTATTTTATGGGTTTCTAAATCAGCTGAGACTCAATGGATAGAACTCTGATCCTGAAGCCAGGAAGATCTGTGTTCAAATCTAGACTCAGACACTTGCTTATTTTTGTGACCCTGACCAAGTCACCTGAATTCTGTTTACCTCATTTTCTTATCTGTAAAATAGAGGTAATAAGAGCACCTACTTCTCAGTTTTGTTGTGAGGCTCAAATGAGATAATAAATGTAAAGTGCTCAGCAGAGTACCTGGCACACAGTAAGCATGATATAAATGTTGGCAATTAACATTAGCATTATTTGATACTGCTGCTTTAAAGTATTCAAAGATAACTATCAATGTCCTTCCTATGTATTTTCTTTTTCAGGTTAAAGATCCCCAGGCCCTTTAAGCGATCCTCCTATGTCACAGACTCAAGGATGTTCACTGTGCTAATTGCCTTCCTTTGGATACACTCTAGGGGCAGCTAGGTGGTTAACTGGATATAGTGCCATGCCTGGAGTTAGAAAGAACAATCTTTGTGAGTTCAAATCTGACTTTAGATATTTCTTAGATGTGTAACCTTAGGCAAGCCATTTTACCTTGTTTAGCTCAGTTTCCTCAATTACAAAAGGAGCTTGAGATATGGCAAACCACTCCAATATCTCTGCCAAGAAAACCTCAAATGAGGTGACAAATCAGACAATACTGAAAAATGACTGGACAACATCTTGATTCTGTCCAGTTTATCAAGGTCCTTTCTAAGTGTGGCACGTTAAACTGAATGCACTCTTCAAGGCGTGGTCTGATCAAAATGGACTACAGTGGCACAATCACCTCTTTCTGTCTGATTACTGTGCCTCTCAATGTAGATTAAGATTATTTTTTTTTCTTGGTGCTGTAGCAAGCACCCTAGCACATCCAGGATGGCCTACTAACACAGGTTTTTTTATATGCTTTGCTAAAGGAAAGACAACTTTTAAACGGATCAACAATTTTACTTTAATTACAGTAAAATAGAAAATACAAGCATAGGGGCAGCTAATTGGTGTAGTGAATAGAGCGTTGGCCCTAGACTCAGAAGGACCAGAGTTCTAATCCAGCCTCAGACACTTGATACATTTACTAGCCATGTAACCTCAGGCAAGTCACTTAACCCCAATTGCCCTGCCTTCTACCTCCAAAAAAGCAAAAAAAAAAGCAACAGAAAAAAGAACAAAGAAAAGAAAAGCAGAGAAATTAGCATAGAGATTCAATAGACAGGACTCCTACTGTTTGGACAAAGCAATACAACAACCTACATACACCACTGGATTGAGAGAGCACAAACTGCTGATTAACTGAGGACTCTTGAAAAATGGCTACTCAGAATCCCTCTCAGGGCATCAAAAGTTCCTTCTCTTAAATGAAACCCCAAAGTAAAATACCAGACTTCCAGTATATATAGTTTTCAACAAATAGGCTTAGAACCAGAATGCACCACAACCCTCCTGACTCAGCAACTAATTAGCTTAGTACCAAAAGGTGTGAAAGCCTTTCTATAAGCAAGTCTCCCCTACTCAAGTTTCCCCCTAGGCAAGTTCTTCCCCCAGTGGGTTCTATGTGACACAGGATATATCACAGCTGGGCCAGAGTTTAAAGCATTAAAACATCCATGATTGAACACATTTGGTCACATAGGCCTATTAATGGATGGTGAAGATCTTCCTATTCCATGAACATTATTCTGGGTTACCATATTGCCCTGTTGATTTCTGCTGAGCTTCCATTCTACTAAGACCACCAGATCATTTTCTAAAGAAAATCTCTCTGGCAATCCTTTCTTGATCCCATGCTTCTGATTATATAGGTTTTTTAACTCCACTTTTGGGCTTTCCATTCCTTATCTCTTGCTTGAAAATACCTTAACTGTTTTATTTTCTAATATTTGTTTATTCATTCTGAACTATATGTCTCTCCCCTAAAAAAAGAAGGGGAATATAATTTTAGCCCTTCTTTTAAAACACAGCAAAAATTGCCTTTAATGTTTCCATAAGTACCTAGACAGCTCTACCCATGAATAGATTTTAAAGATTCTGTAAACTTGTATTCATGAAAAACAAATAAAAAATACTATATCTTTATTTTTACCAATGTCTCACTGAAATTTAGAATTTCTTTCTAGTAGTAAAAACATTATTTGGAGAAAGAGCCCATGGGCTTCATCTGAGTACCTAAAGGGTCCAGGGCACAGATAATTTATTTACAAACCGTATGCTAGCATGTAGATTTTTTCTTTTTCTTTGAGGGGGGGGCAGGATAATTGGTGTTAAGTTACTTGCCCAAGGTCACATGGCTACTAGGTGTTAAGTGTCTGAGGCCATGTTTGAACTCAGGTCGTCCTGACTCCAGGGCCTGGTCCTCACTGCTTCACTTAGCTGCCCCCAGCATGTAGATTTTTAATAAGATTAACCTTTCACCTTAATTCTGTCTTACATGCTTCATAGAAAAGCCTATATTTATTTTCATTTTTGTTCCTTTAGCACCTATACAAGACCTGGGGCATAGTCAGACCTTGTGTGTATTTGATGAATTCATGTAATCCATGCGTAAGATGTTTTGTTGCCAGGTTTAATACGTGATTGTTGTTGGTGATGTTAGACACTATGGAAGAAGGGATGGACAGGAAGACCTCAATTCTAGTCCTGCTCATGCCATCTACTGACTGTGTCTCTCTATTTTAGACCAGAAATGTGAAAGTTGTATAGAAACATTGGCCACTAATCTGTACATAAGGATTTCCTACTTATTGAATGAGACAATTTAAAAATATGATATTATCTATGTTTTATTGTGTTTGCACTTATTTTATTAAACGTTTTTCATTTACACTTTTATCTGCTTGGTACCATTGGATTTTGGGGGGCCACATGAGGCCCTTATGCTACTTGTTGGACTCTTCTGCTCTAGCTTAACTCTCTACAAATATAAATTACAGAGAAGGGGCTAATTTGTAACAGTGAAGGGATTTTCCTCAGACAGGAAGTTCCCGCAAAAAATGAAATCATGGGTCTTGGCCATAATCCTAATTTGCTGCTACTGATTTTTTTGAATGATCCACAAAGAAAGAACCATCAATGGAGAAGAATCGAATAAAAGCAGCTTCCTTCTTTAAGAGGAAAAAAACAGCTGAAAATAAAAAATTGCTTGACATCTTTTTCAGACCCCCACACATTCATACATATAGTGCTTGATGCACTTTTCGGGAATTTCAAACCACTTACGTTAGTTGAAAACATAACAGATATCCACGATTCACTCGATGAATTTTCCAGGTCTAGCCTTGCAGAATCAATAGCTACTAAAAGGTTCTCTTCTGAGGACAAGTTCTTACTTTGCAAACTGAGTATTATTAAGCCTAATTTTATTTTCCCACATCTTTGCCATGCACCAGACTCTCTAAAATCAATTGGAGGTGATTACATTTAAATAGTTATCATCATATGAACTTTAAAAATATAATGGGTGTGATTATGTTTTAATTGTTCTGATAACACTTTAGTAGTTCTTATCATTATTACAGTGTTTAACATTTAGAAGGTGTCAGAAATGATTTAGGTGTTGTATATGATGTGGAAATAACCACAAATGCTTTCCTTCTCTGAGCTAAAAGTATATATTAGAAAGGCTGAAGTTGACTGTCCACGGCCAAAACACACCAAAGGGAGGCAAAACTATCAGGATAATGAAGGGTCCTTTACAACTCCAATCTAGATCTTTTAGGTAGAGATGGGCCAGCAAGCTGCAGCTGATTCATTTTGATTTCACAGACTGGATAAAGGTAGTAAAGTTAGAGTAAAGCAGGTTACTTAAGTGAGATTCAAAACCATAAAATCGGTCAGTCTTTTAATCGTCTGTACTTCTCGTCCATCTGATTTGTTTGTTTTTAGGACAATATTCAAGAAACATAATTAAACTGGGTTATAAAGAGAAGAAAAAAGGGGAGGATGCCTGGTATATCTGATCTTTTACATAAAACATCCTAGAGTTGGTGCGGATGGGGGTGCTACTGCTGTTCCTTCTCCTACTAGCTAATTCATGTTCTTAGGGGTTTATAATGATCTCTTTTGGTCTTCACAGCAAGCTAGGGGGGCAGGGTAGGTGTTATTATTATCTCCCTTTTATAGAAAAAGAAACCAAAGCAAACAGAGGTTAAAGGATTTGCCCTTGGTTATAGAGCTAATAAGTGAAGCTGAATTTGAATTCAGATCTTCCCCTCTATAAGCCAGGCTTATGTTTTTTTGACAGTAGATAGAGTGCTAGCCATACTCAGGAGCACCTGCGTTTCAATTCAGCCTCAGATGCTGACTACATATGTGACACTGAGCAAATCACTTAACTGTTCATCTTTTCTTTTTTGATCTGTTAAATGGGGATAATAATATGTCTCACAATGTTATCATGAGAATTAAATGTATAAAACTCTATGTAAACCTTAAAGTATTAGGCAAATGTTAGTTTCGCTTATTATTCTCTCAATCTTTATTACAGATATGCTTATGCACTTTATCACAATGTACTGATTTTTTTGTCTTTTAGGTAGATAATGCTGCTCAGAATTTCAACTGCTTATTAAACAAATGAAAAGAACTTCATTTTGAAGTCCTAATGAAATTTCACATATTACTTTCCTTACTTAACTTGAATTCCTTTTGGGAGAGTACTTTTTGGAATGATGAACTAATGTGGGCTATGTAAATTTCTATGGGATATAGTGCAATTCTTATAGGTCTGTGATATTATACTCCCAAATAAAGCTGTGTGTATACAGCTTATTCAAAGATAATGTGATGCAGTGGAGAGAGAATAGCCTGTAATATCATAGTATCTAGATTCAAATTCTGATTCTTGTTATATAAGTGAAACTAGGTAAGTAGTTTCACCTCCCTGGTCCTGTTTTCTCACATATAAATTAAAAGAGTTGAACTAGGAAACCTTTAAGGTCCCTTCCCTCTCTAGATATTGATGTTATTATCGAGTCATTTCATTTGTGTCCAACACTTTGTGACCCTTCTTGACAAAGATACTGGAGTGGTTTGCCGTTTGCACTTCATTTTACAGATTAGGAAATAGAGGTAAAGAGAACTAAATGACTTTCCTAGGGTTACATAGCTCTTAAGGGTTGAGACCAGATTTGAGGTCATAAAAAGGAGATTGTGACTGCAGGAACTCTATCCACTATGCAGTCTAGCTGACTTTTCTTCAAATCCATGATTCTACAATCATGAATGACATGTAGACATGGGGTTAGGGTGAAAACTATTCCAAATTTGTCTGTCTCCTGCTCTGTAGAGCCCCCTTTAAGCACAAAATCAAGTTCTCAATGAAGAAAAGGTTGGTGGATTTATCTTGTAGTTTGCTGAATGGTCAACTCATTCTTTCTTTAGGGCAGGCCTTCTTCAAAGAGAAGTGTTTGGAGGTGAAGACAATGGTCTTTCTCTTTAGTACCCTCCACTCAAGAATATTATACTCACAGAGTCTCAGAGATGTAAGGGGCCTCAAAGGCCATTGAATTTTACTTGTTCAGCCTGTTCCACAAGAGGCCATCTATACTACTGGCAGGAATAAAGCAATCCCCACAGCTAGCAACAGGATTCAAGCTGATAGCAAATGTTTTTATTTTTATTTTTCCCCCATAGGCATTGTCAACAGTCAGCAAATATTAAATGCTTAAAATGTGCTAAGCAATGTGTGAAGTTCTGAGGATACAAAGAAAGATGAAAAAGTCAGTGCCCTCAAGAAGCTGACATTTTATTGGGGAAAACAACATATACACAGGTTATATTCAAGATATATTCAGTATGGATGGAAGGTAATCTGAAAAGAGAAGGCATTGTTGTTTGGGGTTGAGGTCAGACATTCTGCATGAGGTACCACTTGAGTTGAGTCTTAATAGGCAGAAGAAAAGCTAAGGGGAGGAGTTAAAGGGACAGCACATTCCAGGCATAGGCAAAGCCAGCAGTAAAACAAATGACAAATGATATGCTGCTTGACAAGAACCCTCCTGGGTATGTAAGCTCAGAGAATAAATCCAGCATTTGTCAGAAGATAAAGCTTATAGGTCTCAGATATAGGAAGGATACCTATTATCAATGTTTCCATATTTATTAGAATTAATAATGTAAATATAAAAACACTAAGAGAGATAGTATGCTATCATAGATATAGGGCAAGTCTTGGCATTGGGAAGGCGATTCAAGTATTGCCTTTGAAACATATGGTTGACCAATGGTTACATGACCATTGTTTTCCCAAGAAATTCTTCTATTTTCCACATAGAAGTGGATCTTCTGTGACACTACTGAGAGTAGTCACACTAGGAATTGATATTTTTATGTAAATATTAACAGCTCCCCATACACCCCAAACATGGCCCTGTGCATGTGGACATATGAAATGAGTTGCCAAAATAACCCAGGTGTACCTTTACTTGTAGCATAATAATGGAGAATTACTGGGATCATAGAGGTTCAGGAACTCTGACTTAGAATCATAATGAGTGAAATCTCAGAGAGAAGAGCCCAATAGATTCCTTGAGGAGGTAGGAAGATGATTCAAGTGGCAATGACCGCAGCCTTTTGCTTCATACTTACAGAGGTTTAGGCTGTAAATCTTGCTTAATGCCATCTGTACTGAATCATTTATGAATTAATTCTATACTGTACAGCATTGGAATAAAGATGTTGCCCTCGTATTTTAGAGCTCAGCCTTTTATTAGAGAAGGTAGGCTAAGGGCAGTACTTAAAATTGTGTCATATCTTCAATGTTATGAGGAAGTATCTAAATAGCTATGTGACTAGTCGAAAGTTTTAGAAGATTTTTCCCAATTACAAAATTTCTCCATTTAATTAGTTATATAATTAGTTTGATTATTCTTAATTGAAATCTGTTTGAATGGAATATAAATCAGGTACTCTTTGTAAATTATGGGATTTGGTTTCAGTGGTTTTTCTTTCTATTCCTCAAAGGATGTGAAGACACTGTAGATGGGGAGGAATCGGAGACACCAATAGGAAATGGGGCATCTATGTCAGGCCAGGTCAACATGAATAGAATAGATAACTTCCTAATTGGTGTGACAGAAGTGTTGCAGGTTGGCTAGACTGGAAAATAAAATGCATTTTCTATATCACTTTCATGACAGATTTAAAATTTCTGCTGTTGTCACTCCTGTCAATTCAGTAATCAAAAATCCCTATTAAATTTAAAGGTATTAGGTGGTGCAGTGAATAGAACACTGGCTCAAGAATCAGGAGGACCTGAGTTCAAATCCACGCACAAACACTTGATAGCCTTACTAGCTGTGTGACCTTGGGCAAGCCACTTAACCCCAGTTGTCTTGCCTTCCCCAACCAAAAAGAAAAATAAATAAAGGTGCTAACTCAGAAGCTGGACAGAGTAAGCTATTTGTAATTAGGTCATAGATTTATATTGGAAAGGAACCATCATATCTAGCAGTCCCATTTTGCTAATGAGAAAACTGTGATACAATAAGATTAAGTGATTTTCCCTAAGATCATATAGTCATATAAATGTTTAAAATAGGTTTTGAACTCAGGTCTACAAGTCCAATTTGCTTATTCTACTGCATATAACCTGACTGCTCAGGTTATACTAAGTGCAATAACGAATGATCTTTAATGATTGTTGACTACTAATATTTAAATTCCTCTCAGTTATCAGTTTATAAATCAATTTATCTAGCTGGAGTCCCAAGGGGTTTGAGAATAAGATAAGTAGTTTGTAATGGAAAAACAGCTTTACTTATGTTTCATTTTTGCACAACCCAATCTTCTCTTTCTTTTTTTTTAAACAAGAAACAAATAAAATTTATTTAAAAAAAGAATAAAAAAAAAAGTAGAGGGTCATTAATGCAGCACTTCAACATTAGAACCTTTCTTTGTCCTCTTTAACTTCAGTCACCAAAACATCTCTTCTTTGAACTTTGGAAGTAACTTTTCCAATGCACAAGTTTGCTCACATCCAAACCATTCTCCCAATATTCTACTCTTCTCTACCACAAAGACATTTCTCATTTTCTCTCCCACCATCTAAAATAGGCCCCACTCTTTAGCAAGACTATTCATATGAAGGTACTAAGCTCTCCATCTCTTCAGTGCCCTCTAAACGATCAGTCCCCTACACCCTGCCAATAGAGTCCCTCCCAAAGAGTTATTCCTAATATTCAGTCCCAGACTTCCAACTCTTCAATTCCCCAACTATCAACACTCATCCTCTCCCTAGCGAATCCCAACCATCGCCCCCCTGTCAAGCCCTCTAATTCCCACCTAGGACACAAGATACTAATTTCTGTGCTCCATAGTTTAGAAAGGACAATAAGCTAAAGATTAGAGATAAGGTGAGTGGATTTCTCTAAAAGTGGTTATTATAACTATCTCCTATTTGGTCTCAAGGTAGAAGTAGGAGCCATGGGTAAAATTTACAAAGTTACAAAGAAATCCAAAAGTGACACTTCTCTATCCCCACTTCTGAGGTCCCTTTAGGTGATATAATTTCCCTTCAATTCTTCCCATTACTCCATTCCTTAGTCCTCTCTTTTTCAGTTGCACCCAAGCCTCAATTCAACCATCCCAACTCTTCAATTTCCCAAAAACGCTGAGTTTCCCTGCTCTTCAGTTTCATTTTCTAATCTTCTCAGTGACTTTTTAGTACCCCCCCAGTTTCCCCCAACCTCACCCCATTCCTCTGTCCTTCCAAAAGACACTATTCATTTCCACACCTAAGAAAGCAACTCCTCCGTTAAAGTCCAAAGACTCTATTCACATAAACACAGAAGCTACTTCCTCAGAATCCTTCAGTCCCCTGCTGTCTTCCCCACCACAGACCTGCCACGTATCCCAAGCCTCAAAGACCCTTCATCCTAATGCAGCGCTATTCTTGATTCTATTGGTCCCTGCAAAATTACAGAAGTTATCTAGTCCAACCTACACACAAAAAGGAACCCCTACTACTATAATATACCTGACAAGATGTCATCCAAACTATGCTTGAAGATGTCTAAAAAGGGTCATCCCCTCATCCAAGGGCAGTTCAGTTACCTTTTGGGAAGCTCTTTTCCTCACATTAAGCCTAAATAAATTTGCTTCTTGGCAATTTGCACCCAGGGCTCCCAGTGCCTCCCTGAGGCAAAAAACAATAGACAGTTATAATAACCACAACCTTCTTCCCTCCAGTCCACCCACCTCTTAAGTTCCAGCTTATCAATGCCCTTCCTAAATTGTGGAGCACAGAAATGAACCCAGTATTCCAAGTATGGTCTGATCAGCATAGTTACTTCCTTATTCCTGGAAGTTATGGCTCTGTGATGAAGGTCAAGACCCCATTATCAGAAGTTCTGACTATTATGTCAACCAAATTTGCTCATGGGCGTTGGGACTGACAGGGACACACATGGACACACGGACTCACACACTCACTCTCTCTCCCTCTTTCTGTCTCTCCTCTCTCCTCTTTCTCTTCCCTTTCTCTCTCTCTCTCTCCCTCTTTCTTTCCTCTTTCTCCCCTTCTCTTCCCTCTTTCCCTCTCTCCTCCTCTCTCTCTTTTTCTGTCTCTCCTCTCTCCTTTCTTCCTTTCTCCTCTCACCTTTTCTCTCTCCCTCCCTTTCTCTTTCTCTCTTCCTGTCTCTCTCCCTCCTCTCCTCTCCCTCTTTCTTTTTCTCTCCTCTCTCCTTTCTCTCTCTTCTCTCTCCTCCTTTCTCTCTCCCTCTTTCTCCTCTCTTTTTCTGTCTCTCCCTTCTTTCTCTCCCTGTCTCTCCCTCTTTTTCTCTGTCTGCCTTTCTCTCTCCTCTCTCCTTCTCTTTCTCTCTCTCCCTCTTTCTCTCTCTGTGTCTCTCTCCCCCTTTCTCTCTCCCTCTTTGTCCCTCTCCTCTCTTTTTCTCTCTCCC
>JAQQSW010011835.1:0-12665 GCA_028646575.1 Pseudocheirus occidentalis | reverse complement strand
TATGTATTACATGTATATTATATGTGTGTTGTGATATATTATATATGATATGTAATGTATTATTGAATAATATATATGGTGTATAATATATTATATAATTGTATAATTATATATTATTATTTATATATTATATATAATAATTATTACATAATAAAATATATTCTGTTAAATATATTATTGTCATGAAAGAACCAAGACAACACTATATAGTGACGGCAATATTGTTTTAAAAACAACTTTGAGTGAATAAGTAATTTTGACCCATTCCCCAATCAACTACAAAGGACATATGGAGAAGGTTTTTGCATCCAGAGAAAAGACTGACAAATAGAAGTATATATAGAATGATTTTCCATATTTATATCTATAGATACCTACATACATAATGGTAGCCATCTTTAGGGCAGGTTGAGGGAAAGGAAGAAAAAAGACATTCATATATCTTTCTCAGGTATTTAAAATATATGTTGTACATAATAATTTGCAGAATTATGTGTCATCATCTTTTTAAAAATAATACTATGTTTATGGAAATGTGTGTTTTATTCCATGAATTAAAAATAAAATAAAATAAATTTTAAGTGCATTGTGCATATATTTCCCCTCCAACACTGTCAGTTGTAAAATATTTCCCAACAAACCTCTACATGTGTATTTGCATGTATACACAATATGTAAAAGAAAAACACAAATGAATTATAAAACATTTTAATTTCACATAATAGAGAGCCAGATTTGCATTTCATAAAAGATTGGATGTGAATGTGTTACCTGATTTTGAACATTCTGCTACTTCTAAGATGTACAGTACCTGGAAAGAATGTAAGATAGCCAAAAATAAATGTAATAAACTATTTAAACTTTTATTTTTTATTCATAATTCCAGCATTGACACTTTTAAAACATTTAAATTTTGTGTAAAGATTTAACTTCAGCAAAATATCACAAGACAATTAAGTTTACATCTCTTAGATCCTTACATAATTAATAAGCTTGAATAAATGTAAAGGAAATGGAAACTATGACCACTATTGAAAAATATTCTGAATATGACGTCTGGCAATACACTAGATTGCCACATGTGGCAAGTGTTCAATGATAGAGCATGCACTTGGGAATTAAAATATTTCTTGAAATATCTTAAGTATAGCACAAAACTATTTTTGATTGATTTTAAATGAATAGTACAGACTTTGAATATAAATCTGAATAATTGTTACATCTAAAAGATATTGTAAAAAGAAGAGCAATAGTCAAAAAATTCCTAGGAAAAACTATTTGGACATTTATAATATCGATTCTCTTTTCATTTTAAATGTCAGCTTTCTTCAGTCTTTTCCATAAAAAGACATCATAAAATAATGAAATCTTGATATCTTTTGCTATTACAGTCTTCAGTGGAAGGAATATCCATATTGATGAAATCACTGATCCATCAAAATATTAGAGTCATTAATTACTACATTGATGTGACAATTTCAACCATGAACTAACCATCTAAAACCAATGTATGAAAAAATAAAACCAAAAAAAGCTAATACAATGAAAATTATACAAGCCAAGTTTCTCAAGTCTTACAGATTACATATTCAATAAAACTTAAAGATTTATAGCAATTATTTGGATAAATACTCTCATAATTTTGAACATTTGTACACTGAACATTGAACACTGGTACAAAATGATCACAGTGATCATTATTGGAACATATAGTGCTCCTTTTCTAAGTTCACTAATTGACAAGTTGTTTAACTTTTTACACATTTTACTCTTTGGGAAGACAGTGACAATAGAATACTAGCATCAGAGAACAGCTTATTTTGCTGATATTCAAGAGACTGCCACAACCTAAATTATAAATTAAGCTTGACATTAGGGTGCAAAAGTCTTATGAAGCTTGATTTTTAAAAGACCAGTATTTCTTTACAAAACAAAACTTAGCGATTAATCCAGAGAACAACTGGGAAGCATTTTTATAGGCAGCAGCTCTGTTACCTGCAATTACACTTTGCATTCGATATTTTGCCCTCATACTGTTACATAGACACAAAAGTCTACAACTACAACAAACTGAGTGGTTATAAGAAATTTGTTTCAACAATTTTTTTTAGTACTTGATTTACATCTTGATATACATTTTACAAACTGAAAAATCACAAAATGTTGGCTAATGGGAAAATATGTTCACCATTTTATCCCATAATATTGTCATAATTTTATTTTTCCACAGTTTTTCCATAAAATTCATTACAACACTCAGAAACACATAAATTATGAAGAAATGTTTCCGTTTTTCAAATTGTGTATTGAGAACATTTTGTAGAACAGATATTATTTGTCTTATAGGTTAAAAGGGCCTGTTATATCAAACATACTCATATAAAGTTCACTGAGTAAAATAAAGTTACAGAGAAATATTTTTGGTGCATAGAGTTTACAAATTATCACTTAGGAAAAAGATATAAAAACACTTGGTGAATATATTTCAAACTAATTTTGAGGAGACCACCAATAGAACAAAATATAGTATCTCCTGCATGATTATTCAAGAAGTAATTATGATTTTAAACAAATAATATAGCTATCAGAAGCAAAAATTGAAATATCATTATGTTCTAATCTAATTCTATTAAAATATATCCAATGTTATCTGTTTTCTAATTAGTTTTGAGGCAGCTAAATTTGAATTATTTTCAAAGCAATAATATTTGAAACAGCAGGGATTTTACCTTTTCTTGAGGTGAAGCACAATGCTGAATTAAATATGCAACATCTTTAGAAAGAAATCTACATTTTCTTTCAAAAAATTTTAATAAGATGGTTTTGTGCTTAGACATTTTTAGTTTAATAAATCAAAATCTTATTAAAAGATGCTAAGATGCTACCAACATTATTTGTGGCATTTTTACATGGAATGCACGGAAGTGTTAGTCATTCTTTTAGAACTAAAAAAGCATAACATTTAAAAATACTGTAAAATATAAACTTAATTTTCTTCATATACTACAAATCTTCACCGAATCAAAAAATCAAAACTCTAATTTTATAAGGCTCACTTTTCAGGTATTTTGAAATTACAGATAATTCTTATATTGTGCCTTGGTCTAGTATTTAAAAATACGTGGAATATTCTCTTTACCTTTATATAAACAGGGAAAACAAAAAGGAAGACACCAGAAAGGGGTGGGGATGGAAGTACATGTACAGTAACAAGAAAATAATTAATCTGTTTATTTCAACAACTACATTTTCATCTATCTAGATAAGTGGGAAGTTTCAAACATACACTGCTTTGGGGAAAAGTGAAAAACACAAATCAGTTTGTGTTATGAAATAACTGAAGATTCAGCGAAGCCAAATGCAAATAATTAAGGCAATATATAAAGACAAACGGAAAAAAACTGAAGTGGTTATTATGACACGTCAGGAAAATTTGAGAGAAAAAATTGGGAAGAAAACAAGTTAAATGCTTCATATGTTTTCTATATAAGCTGAATTCATTGAAAAACTACAGATTTTCAGCATCATGTAACACCAGAACTGACTGATTTTCTAACTTACCACCATAAATGGAGGGTAAAAAATAACAAGAAGACAGAACTCTGCATTTAATTAATTTTTTTCTGAAAAAAGAAAAACAAATGCTAATGTGACCACTGAAACAAATATGAGAGTACTTATTTTTATTATGGAAAATGATGTGATACAATTTTTTTTTCACATTCAGGACCTTAACCTACATATAAACTAACTTAGAGAATGGACTTAATTGGCCAGTTCCTTGTTATAAATAACCATAGAAATCTGACCGATAGGTGTGTAGAAACCAGTTTTATGCATAAAAATAGCATTGTATTTATACTGGTCTATCATGTTCCCACATATGAAATTTCCATCTCACACTTCCTACTTTTGTACACAAGTGGTCTCCTTTTTACCTCTTCCTCACAGAATCCTTAGTTTCTTTCAAGATACAAGCTCAACTCTGACATTAGGCCTTTCCTGACCTTTTCTTGTCCCCATGGCCCAGTTCTTGCCACCCCTTCCATCTTGACTTTTTTCTTTGCATTTACCTCTGTAAATAATTTATCCAATAGTAAAATGCAAACTCCTTCATGGCAGGAACAGTTTTGGTTTTGCCTTTGCATCTGCAATGCCTAGCATAATACCTTGCACATAATAAACACTTGACAAATGTTTAGTGAACTGACGTGAATTATTTCCAAAACATACTTTTGTTTTTATTTTCTAAAAACCTATCAGTACTTTATGATCATTACAAGCTCCTAAGCAAATGCATTGTAACTGGAGATGCAGTTGCATGCATACACATTATGCTGATTCTAACGTAACTATAGAAATAAGAGTTTAGGGATAAATGAACAAACCTAGGGGCAAATAAACATAATTGTCAGACTTTTACTTCTAGGTGACATCTATCCATTGTCTGTTTATCTCTGTTAAGGTTATTATTCAACAGCAGACTAATGTCCTGTCCTAAATTCAGTATAAAACAAAAAAGAAAACCTCTATCTTGTGAAGCTATCACAAACTAACAAGAAAAAATACAATTGTGAAAGAAATGACATTGCCTCATCTCAACTGAGATTTTTCTAGTCTCTTTCGTGCACTGAACTAAAGTGCCCCATTTGTTTGTAATATATATATATATATTTTCTTTGCTAAAAATCAAGTAATTGTAAATGCTACTTGAGTTAGGTAAACATTACCCAGGCTTTTCAGATTTTTTAGTTGCACTATTTTTAAAAGAGCAACTTCAAAATTACATAGGGAGATGAAAAATTAGCATTATTTAAAGACATTAAAACAAATATATTTTTAAATTGTGCCATAAACATATTGTTACATACATCTCATCCATTAACCTATGCAGTAACCAATATCTCATTTTTAGATTGTGAAAGGAAAAGGCATAAAAACCAAAAAAATAAAAATAAAAATCTGTTAAAAAAACATAAAATCTGTTTTCTTAATTTAACATGAGAAAAATGTGGAAGATGTACAAACCAAGGACCAACATGTTCCTTAAGAATAAAAAAAGAGGGGGTGGCTAGGTGGCATGGTGGTGCAGTGAATAGAGCACCAGCCCTGTAGTCAGGAGGACCTGAGTTCAAATCCAGCCTCAGACACTTAATACAAAACTAGCCATGTGGCCTTGGGCAAGTCACTTAACCCCAACTGCCCCCCAAAAAAGCAAAAATTCTTTTAAAAAAAAAGAATAAAAAAAGAGAAGTAAGTAGTGGGCAAATTTCACAGACCCAACTAGGTAGCAATATACTATCTGGGTCAGTATAATAAATCAAGTAGAGGGGGGGAGGAATTCATTTTTAAGGAAATACATATAACTAAAAACCAACTTGTTTGTTATAACTAATTTTTATTATTGTTTCAAAAGTCATCATTTTTATTAAATTAATAGGGGGAAGATCTGTTAGGAGCATAATATGATAAAAAGAAAAACAAGCAGAACATGAATATCAATAAGCAAAAAGTGATTATTAATGGGCATTTTTAGCAACCATAGAAGTATTTCCTGAAATGATTGGTGATCTGGTTTTATTTTCTGTTTGCAATTGGGAACCTAAATTACTGTTTATGTGGTGAGTCCAGTCAAAACCCTTTTAATCTTATACTGGCAAATAACATGCATTCAGTTTATGTGTGCCAATTTAGAACAGCAAAATGATCACCAAAAGATTGGTGCAGATGCAGAGTAAATCTCTTGCATTTTCTCTTAAAACAAGATTTGGCCTCAAAGAGAAACTCTAATAAATTATAACGGTACATCTGTGTCCTTCTTATAGAAGGGCCTTTTTGTGCTTTGACATAATTTTAGGTTTGGTTTGCTTTGGTTTGCTTTTTGGAGGGCAGTTGGGGTTAAATGACTTGCCCAAGGTCACACAGCTAATTTTTGTGTTAAGTGTCTGAGGTTGGATTTGAACTCAGGTCCTCCTAACTCCAGGGCTAGCCATCCCCTTTGACATAATTTTAAATAATCTTTGTTAATGAATGGCCATTAGTAGGTAAATTGTGGTTGATCCAACTGATTTCATGTATGGCATTTGGGGGGAGGAACGCCCCATACTTGGCAGCCAAAATCTCTTCAGGTAGAAATAAAACACATTTTAATATTTTAGATTACTTTCTATTTGCTATGCCACAAATGTTATTTTAGGAAATAAGGATGTCAGAGGACTAAATAGAGACTTCCACATTTTGGCCAAGAATTGGTAGATTTAGGTATCTGTGAATCAATTTTCTTATTTCTGTTTCTGAATAAAATTTAGCTCATATTATTTTCCAATTGTTTTGGAATTATGAAGGTATTTAAAACTAGACTGTAAAAAAGGAGAACCAGACCAGACATAAGACAATAAGGTCACGAAAAGCTATTCTTTTTCCCCCCCAGAAGTTTTTTTTTAATGTTTATATAGATCAGCTGCTGAAACTTATTCCACATCAGAAGCATCATTGTCAGAAAGATGGTAATTGCTTCCCTTCACCCGAATATATTCTATGTATCTCCCTTCATCAGAATCCAAAGCACCACATGTACATAATTTGTTTTCAAACAGTGATTCAATTTCCTCTAGTTTTCTCCCTTTGGTCTCAGGAAGACAACCATAGATGAAAATGAGTCCCAAACCAGCAAATCCAGCATAGAGAAAGAAGACTCCTGAAATTGAAAACAATAATTAATTATTATGAATTAAATTGTTCATTCTAACAAATAGCCAGGTTTCTATGGTCATTTTTGAGTAGAAAAGGAGAGTATTATTATTAATTAGCACATAATATATTGCTTTTACGTGCAATAGTCAATAAACAGTGGTTGAATAAATGAGAGATTGACAGAGAGAGGTAGAAAGAAGAAACTTACCTAAAGTCTAGGATTCTTTTTATGAAACCAAAACTGTGTCTCATTGACTCTGGGTTGTCCTAGTGCTGCGAATGCCTAAACTGCCTCTATATTCCTTCCATGAAGCTATATTATGAAGGCAACTATATACTGATCCTAGCTAATTATATTTTATAGCAATGGTCTATCTTCTCTTCATATTTAGATTTTGATTGTGTATTACTCAAAGCCCATCCACAATGATAAAAACAAAGAAAAAAATCCAGAATGCTAAGCTGTGACACAATATGATTATGGTTTTTAGGTTATTTTTAATGCCACCTTTATTACTTATTAAAATTATTATTATTATTACTTAATAACTATTTATTAATTATTTATATTGTGATATATTTTTACATTATATTATAATGATTATAATATAGTATAATAATTACTTAATAATTATTATTATTAAAAACTAGGCACCCTGATGAAGCAGTTTTCAGGTTCACTGAAACTACTGTGAACTGAGATCTTCTTGTAAGGGAATTTAACTGAGATTAAAGGAAGTTTATACCTGTATTTCTATATATACTATGAATTAAGTTTAACTTGGAAACAAATTAAGATTGTGAGTTGCCAAAGTCAGCCTAAGAGATCAAGTTATATCTGAATGTAACATGTTGTAACATGTAACATTTTAAAGGAAAGTAACTGATCAACTCAAATAATTAAGTTGATCATTTAATTTTGAATTAGAGGAGATATTAGGTATTTATTTAACTTAACCTGTGAGGAAATTATAGACAGAGAAATTAAGGGACTTGCTCAGCATCACAAGGTGTGTGATGTCACTTTGCCAAGACTAACTAGCTAAGTTAAACGTGTTATAAATGCAGACACAAATGCCATACAAAGTGGAACTCATTCCATATTGAGATATCTCACTAGCAATACAGTTTTGTTAAGTCATTTCAGTTATGACCAACTCTTCATGATCCTATTTGGGATTTTCTTGGCAAAGATATTGGAATGGTTTGCCATTTCCTTCTTCAGCTCATTTTACAAAGCAAACAAGATTAAATGACTTGCCCAAGGTCACAAAGGTAGAGAGTGCCTGAAGCTCTATTTGAACTCAGGTGTTCCAAACTCCAAGTCCACCCTAGCTGCCCAGCAATAAAATAAATCTCCATAAATAGCCCAACCCAAATGTTTCATTATGACTCAAGGGTGACCTTGGTTTCACAATAGCAGCACAATAGTAGGAAGCTATAGTGGGAAGAATATACTCTGGTATATTCTACCAAGCAGGAAGGCTTCAAGGAAGTTTCTGTTGATGATCAAGCTGTCTCAGTATAGGGAGGTACAGAAGGTTACAACAATGTTAAACTTTGGTGACTGATAACAAATGAAGATATAAGATAGTCTTTAATTCTCTTCAGGCACATTCTATTGTGTAGTTGTGAGGAATGATTTCTCAGAAGTGAAGCCTCCTCAAAAGGGTTCATACTTTTGGTATTATCGAAACACAGTTTCCCTCCTTTTCTTGTCTTTTGTTCTTTGTTATTGGGGAAGATTCACATGAATAGATTTTGCCCCCTTAAGCCCAGCCAATGGGATAAGGGGGAAGGGGCTGGGACTGTGGGGAGGCACACATTAAGGTATAAAAGGACCTTACTTTCCGGAATCAATTTGTACTCCCCTGCCGTTAGAGGGATGAGGGGTGGCACCCTTTCTCATAAGAAAGCAATAAACTCATTTCTGCTTTCAGGTATCTACATCTTTGTATTGAATTTCTTTTTGGTAGTGGTCTCTAAACCACACATAGTGAAGATGGAAGAATGTCAGGGAGAGGGTGTGTGTGTGTGTGTGTGTGTGTGTGTGTGTGTGTGTGCATGTGCACATGTGTATGTAGAAAATCATATAGTTGGTCTATATAACCTTTAATTAAGCTGTTACTGTTTCTAAAGTGCAATCTTTGAATAACGGTGAGTTTGCTTATTTTGGGAAGAACTTAAAAGCATCTCTGTTGCTATTCTTTCTAAAAATTAAGCTGTATGGACTAATTGGAAGGAGTTCTGCTTAGAAAAATTAATTTGGTGAAGTCAGTTTCATAAAGGCAACAAGAGATATGATTTCATATCATACTTAATACTACCTTGAAGATGTGGCTTATGCACCAACATTTGTTGCAGAGAATGGAATAGATAAATTTTGTAAGGACTGCTGGCAGGATGGCTGCTTGAATGGGAGGCAGATTGCTCATTTCTCTAGAGCAGAGGGATAGCCTGAAGAAACCCTAAGGTACATAAAACCTCAGGATGGTCACCTTAGAAGCTCTATGGAGCTGCAGTAGGCAGCAATGCAGCAAAGTAGAACAGTGCATCACTGTCTTGGTATGGTGACCTTTAGATTTTAAATTGCAGTGCTCAGATTAAGACAGCTCAGGTCAAGAGGCTCTGAGGCTCCTAACGTTCAGTTACAAGATAGTAGAAAGTGTATTGAATATTCAGTGCTCTACATCTCATAGATCTATGGAGAGCTTACCCTGGAAGGTAGAGATTAGGATGAGACAAAGTCTTCTCTCCTGTCCACCTAAAAACAGGGAGTGCGCTGCAGCCTCTTACTGGCAAAAAGCCTCTTCTAAAACTTGAACTAGAGTAATCAAATAAATCACAAAGTAATATAAAAAATAACAGTAAACCTAGAGATTTCATCCCAAAGGAGAAAATAACAGTAATTTTGGCATACAGAGACTCAAAGGAAGAATAGATTTTTCCACAAGGATTACAAGAATTCCTAGAAGAAATCAAACAAGAAGTAAAAATGTCAATGAAAGCTCCTATTGAAAGAACTGGAAGGAGAATGAGTAGCTTAGAAGAGAAAGTTATAAACCTTATTCAAGAAATGAACTCCTTGAAAACTAAATCAAACAGAAAAACTCCATGAGACAGAAATAACAATAAAATGAAAATCTGAAAATAAAAAAAGGAAATTTAAGATATCTAATGTCATAAGAAAATGACCTAGAAAACAGGTCAAGTAGAGCTAATTTAAGAATTACTTGACTCAGAGAGGGTGAAGCCAAGATGTCAGAGTAAGGCAGTAATGTGACTGAACTCACCCAAGTTCACCTCCAAACAGCTATAAAAAAACAACTCAAATTGAATTCTGGAGCAGTAGAACCAACAGAAGACAAGGCTAAAACAATTTCCCAGACTAAGACGGCTTAGAAGATCTGTCTCACTGTGGTAAAAAGGGAGCAAAGGCATTCGAGCAAGCCAGCAGTAGGCAGTACCTCAGCAAGGTATCAATAAGACCACCAGCCCTGGGACAGGAAATCCTAGGCCCTGGTGCAAGAAACTCGTCAGTGGTCCATCCACCCCAGGATCAGAGCCCAGTTTTAACATGAAGTTACAAGTCACAAAATAAGCTGGAAAATTAGAAAGAAAAAAGAAGATGGAACCTGACCATAGAAAGTTGCTGCGGTGATGGGGTAGATCAACACAAAACACACAAGAAGACAACAATGCCAAAAATGACTACACACAGAGTCTCAAAGAAAAATGAGCTCAGCCTCAAGCCCAAAAATAAGTTCTGGAAGAGCTCAATTTTAAAAATAAAATAAAAGGTAGAAAATTGACAAAAGAAATGAGAGTGATGCAAGGAAATCATTAAAAAGGGAGTAAAAGAAGGAACTTGACTTGTCTGATCTCCCACTCCAGACACCTCCAATGCCTGCCAAATATGACTGTATACAAATTTTAGAGCTACAGAACCCACAAAGTGACAGAGAGAAACAAATCTCCTGCTGAAGGCAGCCTGGCAGGCTGATAGGAAGGAGCTATTGCAGTGGGCTGGGTGCTGAGCATAGTCCCTCGTGAGCCACACCAACCCAGACCTGGGGCAGCCCAGACCAGCCAGGGCAGATTCAGGAGAGTGAATCACCAGCATCTGTGGTGGTTTCCAGACTTCTCAACACGTAAATGCCAAAGAGAAAGTCAAAGGTCAGTAGGGAACTCTATTGAACTGGGTGATGGAAGAGTGTGAAAGAGCGTGGTCCAACCCCTACCCCTGGGGTGAGAGGAGGTGGAGGTGCAGCAGCTGCAGCTGCTGCTGCATAGCTGCCTCTGGAGCTCCTGGCCTGTGGATGGCAGAGCAACCAAGTGACTGTTCAGAGGGTAATCACTCTTCCTTTGACTTGCTCGGATCTGGGTCACAGTCTTGGGTGATGGTCTTGGGGTGAGGAATGCCAGTGTGCTTGTAGTGGCTGTAAAGAAGGTGTCCTCCTCATAGTCTGACAACAACTCTGACAACTGAGAAAACCCCAGTAATTTGGGACATAGCTCTCTCTGGAAGCAGAGTTCTACTATGGCAAAGACCTCAAAAGCCTAGGAATTGGCTAGCAAGGTGAGCAAGCAGAGGAAGCACAATCATACACAATCATCCTTTTTTGGGAAATAGATTAACTCAAATGGCAAAAGAGGCCCAAAAAGCCAGTGAGGAGAAGAATGCCTCAAAAAGCCAAATTTGCCAGATGGAAAAGAAATTTTTAAAACTCACTGAAGAGAATAATTCCTTCAAAATTAGATTGGAATGAATGGAAGCTAATGACTTCATGAGAAATCAAGATACTATAAAACAGATCCAAACAAATGAAAAAATAGAAGGCAATGAGAAATATCTCATTAGAAAAACCACTGACCTGGAACATAGATCCAGGAGAGACAGACAGACAGGAGAGTGTTATGTGTATATAAATATTTATGTGTGTGTGTGTATATGTGTGTAAATGTATACATGGACAGAATGAACTGAATATGAAGGGATGATATCTAAAAAATAAAACTAAGAGGTGGGAGAGGAATATGTTGGGAGAAGGAGAAAGGAAGATATAGAAGGGGGTAAATTATCTCATATAAAAGAGGCAAGAGAAAACTTACAATGGAGGGGAAGAGCAGGAAGGTCAAAGGGAATGGGTCAACCTTACTCTCATTGAGTTTGGCTTAAGGAGGGGATAACATACCCACAACTGGGTATCTTACCCTACAGGAAGCAGGGGGGGAAGGGGATGATAGAAAGGAGGGTAGACTGGGGGAGAGAGGAGTTGGAAGCACACACTTTTGAAAAGGGACAGGGACAAAGTAGAAAACATAATAAGTAGGGGGTGGGATAGGATGGATGGAAATATAGTTAGTCTTTCACAATATGTGTGTGTGTATATGTTTCCAACTATGGAAACATTTTGCACAACTACACACATACAACCTATATTGAATTGCTTGTCTCCCCAGTAGGGGTGGGTATAAGGAAGGAAGATGGAAAAGAATCTGGAAATCAAAGTTTTAAAAATAAATCTTTAAAAAAATTTTTTTCATGCATTTAGAAGATAAGATATACAGTCACTGGGGTACAGAAATCCATCTTGCCATACTAGAAGCTTGAGGGGGATGGAAGAGGATATAAGGGAGAATAGCTTGGGGGAAGGGATATTCAGTAAGTTCTCTATCTTGGGGTGGGGTAGGGAAAAGACAGAGAGAAAATTTGTAACTCAAAATCTTGTGGAAATGAATGTTGAAAACTAAAAATAAATAAATAAACTGGAAAAAATATGAAATATGAAGCGATGCTCTCATCTAAGAGAATTGGGGGAGGAGGAGCCATGGCAGGTCTGAGGAGGGGAAGAGCTGCTGTGAAGAGTAGAATTTAATAAAGGGAGGTAAAAAAAAGAGGATGAAAAAAGAGTCAACAGCTTGGTAAAGGAATCACAAAAATTTGGAAAAGGTGTACAAATATTCACTGA
>JAQQSW010011834.1:0-12665 GCA_028646575.1 Pseudocheirus occidentalis | reverse complement strand
TGGGTCAAAGGGCATCAATAGTTTCCTCATCTTTAAAATAATTCTACCTCCCAGGGATGTTGTGAGGACAAAAGTGAGATAAAGCACTTTGCAAACCTTAAAGTATTATATACTTGGGGCAACTAAGTGGTACAGTGGATAGAGCACTGGCCCTGAGGTCAGGAGGACTTGAGCTCAAATTCAACCTCAGACACTTACTAGCTGTGTGACTCCAATTGCCTCCAAAGGAAAAAAAAGTATTTCTATGTATATGTGTGTACATACATGTGTGTATGACATATGTACATACATACATACATGTGTGTATGTATAAATGCCTAAGAAGAGAGGTAGGTCATTGCTCCTTCACAATATCTCTTATTTCATCTTCCTTTCCACCTCAGAATGTTTTTATATCATTACCCATCTTTATATCTTTTCCCATCTTCTCTTCCAATCAAACCCCTCCCTACACTTGTGCTGTAGGCACTGTCTTTCCTGCCCTGACCCCACTTCTCCCTATCTGCTCTAAGACCTGTTTCATCAATTATCCTCTCCTTTAAAAAAATTCTTACTCTCCACTGGCCATTTTCCTTACAAACATGCTCAGCATTACCCACACACTCATAGCAAGAAAATCTTTCTAAAATCCTTCTAAGACTCCTCCAAATAACTCTGTCTTTGCCTCACTTTGTCCTCATCTAGAATTTACTAAGGAATGTATCAAAATAAAGGTCATCACTATATCTTCACAGTTATGAGCAAAAGGGATCCCAGTTCCCATGGAAGTACTCAACAACAAAAATCATTCATGAAGTACAGAACACATCATATAAAATGCATAAAATATGAAGTAACACGTAAAGTAATCCATAACAATCATTTCAATTCTCTTCCCTTTCTGGTGAATTCCATTTTTACCTCCAAGGGCTCAAGTAGACCCTCAGACTTACAGTGCTATGATGTAGTTTAACTTTCAGAAGCAAAATAAACTGCAGTTGCTACAGAGACCCCCTCCCCCCATATTCTGGAGTGAACTTTTGTCATCCCAGGAATGTTTATAGGACTCCAACCTCATAATACTACATTTAGAGCTTGGACTCCCCCTAGAAAGAAAACAAATTTGGAGTTAACTGGTAAGCAAATGAGCAAGCATTTATTAAATGTTGACTTTTTGCTAAGTGCTGGGGATTCTGAAAGAAAAGAAATTAGTTCCCATACAAAAGTTCTGCTTCCCCCCCCCCATCAAATTGATGAGGGAATGCCATCAACCACTTAAAATTTTAAAGAAAATATTGAATTTTCAAAATAAATTTGGGTGCTCTACTTATTGAATATTTATTGATTATTAACTATGTGAAAAATAAAGGCCCTAACAGAGACAAGAATGTACTAGACAATTCCTGTGCTCAAGATCATAAATATCACATATATTGGAATAACTAGTAAAAGGTAGTATGTACTAAATACCATCATTGTGATACAAAACAATTGCTATAGGCAATCCAAAGGCTGAAAAATCATCTCTGATCACCTGACTCCCTTATTCAACAAACTACAGTGGTTCCCTGTTGCCTTTGGAATAAAATATTGATTCCTCTGTTTAGTTCTCACTTCGGACTAGCACTTCTGGTGTGAGACCTTGCCCAAGCCCTTTTCAGGGCTTTTCACCTGCTTTTGGGATGAGCCTGACACCCAACTCTCACTGTGGTTCCAAGAAGCTACTGCAAGTACAGCAGCCACACCCTAGTAAAACGTCTTGGCAGATGGGTTAAACCAGGTGAAGGGAAATCAGTAGGCCTCAAACCCATCAATGAGTTAGAAAGATGTCTACCTCAAACATGTGAAGACTTCCCCCTGGTGAAATGGGCAGATGGTAACATTTTAGTCCAACAGCCATGAAGGTGGCTGAAGCAAATGCTATGGAACTCTTAGAGCTTAGTCAGGCATCTAAGACACCAAAGTCATCCACTGCATCCTTGGCTATTTCCAGTTGTCTTGGTTTTTGTTCTGCTACTGGACTTTGGATGACTGGATCAGAGAGTGAGGCTGATGACTTTGCTTAAGTCTGTGTCACTAAAAATTCAATTCACATGCAAGTCAATACATCACTATCTTCAATAAAAAAGGAAAAACAACAAAGGCTTTCATTATGTGGCCCTAACCTATCTTTCCAGTCTTATACTTTGTTTCCCATCCTGTCTTCTTCTTCTTCTTCTTCTTCTTCTTCTTCTTCTTTTCTTCTTCTTCTTCATCTTCTTCTTCATCTTCTTCCTCTTCTTCTTCTTCCTCTTCTTCTTCTTCTTCTTCTCCTTCTTCTTCTTCTTCTTCTTCTTCTTCTTCTTCTTCTACTACTACAACCACTACTACAACTACTACTACTACTACTACTACTACTACTACTACTACTACTACTATCTATCTATCTATCTATCTATCTATCTATCTATCTATCCAAACTGGTCTCTATCATTACATACAGAACTCCCTCTACTACCTCCATTTCTTCACACTGATTCTTCCTCCTGCCTGAAACGTACTCTCTCCTCAGCTTCACCTCACTGATTCCCTCTCTTCCCTCATGTTGAAGAACCAGCACCACCTTCTATGAGATCTTTGCTAATCTGTCCAAGGGCTAGTGCTTTCCTGCCCCAACTTCTGTTGCTCTTCAGTTGTTTCAGTTATGTCTGACTCTATGTGACTCAATTTGGGATTTTCTTGGCAAAGACACTAGAGTGGTTTGTCATTTTCCTTCTCCAGCTCATATTGAATAAATTGAAGCAAACAGGGTTAAGTGATTTGCCCAGGGTCACACAGCTAATAAGTGTTTGAGGCCAGACTGGAACTCACAAACATGAATCTTCCTGACTTCAAGATTGGTGTTATAACCACTGAACCATCTAGCTGCCCAAAAGATAATAGTATAGTGTTAAAAGAGTTGAAAGGAAGAACTCATGGCTTACTGGATCTGGTGGCACAGAAACTGGGTTGAAATCCTGGGTCTGCTATTTACCAAATTATCAAACAAATTATTGGACAAACTATCAAACCTCTTTGGACCCCAATTTCCTTCTCTACATAATAGTTTGGACAAGATGAATACTAAGACCCTTTCTAATTCCCAATCCTATAATCCTATTATATAGACAAATCTGTATAATGTTTACCATTACCTTCTAATTTGAATTTTGTGGTTTTATCAATATGCTGAACCTCAGAGTTTAAATTCTCTGCCACCCAAGATAACAGGTTTTCTTGTTCTCACATTTTGCAAAAGGAAAAAAATGTATATTTTAGATGAAAGAAGAGTTAAACCTCATGTTTCTCAAGATCGTTTTTTTTTTCATTTTAAAAGCAACAATTAAAGCAAGTAAAAGTTAACCAGCATTAAATAGTATATACAAATCAGCTAAGTTCTATAGGGGAAAAACTTTCTTTAAAAAACAATATCTACACATAAGTTTTCATTAATTTCATTTAATTTATTTGAACATCTACATATGCCTTTTCATTGATCTTTAACTCTCTTTGACTGAAGTTTAATTTAACTCTGGGTTTTATCCCCCAGACTTTTTTAATTAGCCCTAAATCTTGTCTTGGAATCAAATAGACCTGGAACCAGTTCATGCCTGAAGAACTTCAGGTTGCAGATCATCAAAAATCAAAAGCTGTTGTATCATCTCATAGATCTCTACTGGGAGTATTTCAGCACCTTGAAGAATGCCTGCTACTGCCCCCTTGCAGAGACTCTAATTCAGAGGTTCCCAAACCTTTGACCTAATATCTCATTTTAAAAAATTACTCAGCAACCCCCTGGAAATCTACTTTCTTTAATCCTCTTTTTTAAAAATTTGCATCATTTCAAAATATATATATTTAAATGACATATCTTAAATTTAATAATTTATTGTAAATTTGTAGGGTTTTCCTGCATTGAAATTTTGATGATGCAATATTGCATTGTGTAACCATAAAATATTGGACTGAAAACAAGTCATTATATGCATATTCCTTCTCATGCATCCTAGACTTCCTGACAATGCATGACAAAATTACCTGCCAACACTTGCTTGTTAAGACCTGTCAGTGTGTTTATTTGGAAAATAATGTAATCACTATGACTTACTCTATTATACAACAGATGAAACATGTACAAATGGTTTTTCAGAATTTTCTTCTCTTCTCTTCTTTCCTTATGCTTCTACTACCCCCTTATTTTTATTCAATGCCCAGCCCAGTTGTACCCAAGGCTATTACTACCCTTTCACCTCCCGCCACTCCCTAACCCTCCCCCCACTCTTTGCCAATTCATACAACAAAAACCTCAAGTCTTAGCAGATCTCCTTGAGTCACCCTTTCATTATTATAGAACCTATTGTAGCTTGCACTCTGCTAGTGAAACCTTCAAAAACTACTAGGTGCCAATGATGTGTCTTCATAAAAATGGAGAAAAATAAGAAGAACAAAAAATTCTGTAATATAGCATTTCATGATTAGGAAGAACTTTACACATTTGTAAGAACATTAATTTTGCTTTTTACCACTGCAGATGTAGTCTTAGAGAATTGCCTGAGAGTACTGAAAGGTTAAGTGGTTTACCCAGGATCACACAACCAATATATATCAGTGGTGGAAATTGAACTCAAATGTCTTGACTCTGTGGTTACCTCTCTATAATCTGAAAATTAACTATACAAAATTGTAATGCAGAACTATAACTAGCACAGATCAAATCAAATTTTGCCCCAGGGTAACTGATTAGGATTCACATGTTTCCTCTTGGAAATTTGTGAAATAGCCACCCTTGATTGCCAACCCCAGTACCTGCCTCCCTACAATACTTGTGAGGGACAGACTATCTTCTCCCCAAATGGGAGCACATCTGTGTGCTTTCCTCTGCACCTCTACCACTCACTCTCTCCAACTGAATTTGCCACAAATGCTAGGATACCCCGCCCTAATTCTATATAAAAATATACAGGGTGTCCCCAGAAAAACCTATTAAGCAGTGGTTCTCAACCTGTGGGTCATGACCCCTTTGGAGGTCGAACAACCCTTTCACAGGGGTCACTTAAGACCATAAGAAAACACATATTTCCACTCTGTTTCAGTCTTAGGACCCGAGACACCACTCCTCTATCCATCTCCGGGTGGGTCTGCCCACATGCAGATAGCCCACATACAAGTATTAAAGGGTCACAGCATTAGGAAGGTTAAGAACCACTGCCCTACAGGATAGTAATGTTCATTGTTATTCTACTTACCTGAATTGAAAATTTTGTTGTCAAATACATAATAACTGCCTCAATAAGTCAGTCATTAAAGAATTGATTCTCTTTCCTAAACTATGGTAATATATGTAAACTGGGCTTGACTAGCTTCTCCAATCCTTTAAAGTGGAACCATCCTGAAAGGCTTTTGAAGCTTGTCCAGATTACTATAGTGACAATGCAATATTCACAGCACCGATAGTCACTATAAATACAACATCTTGGTGTTTGATTACAAACTATAACAGACTCTTCATATAGAAGACAGAAGGAAAATATTCTGACACCAGAAAACCAAATCCCAACACCAGGAAACCAAATCTATCATAGCAACGTAGAAGTTAATGCACCACAATGTAGCAAAGAGCCATACTATCCTTTAGCCTTCCCACAAACCAACACAAGCCTAGCTGTCACAGCAGGTGGCAAACACCAACATTTACTCACAAACCTGTCTCCCTCAGATGCATCCTCTCCTCCCTCCAGTCTCTAGCTGCTCTTATTCCCCAATTCCTGTGGGCTCTGCTCCACCTTTCAGCAAACTCCTCTGACCACAGGCTCCATGTGATTACATTTAGACTTTTAGGGGAAAAGGTATATTTTCAAAGCAGGGAAGGTCTTCAAATTCCTTTAGGCTTATTAAGGGGCAGGGGAGGTCTTTAAATTACCATTACAATTGCTTGACATGGAGGTTTCTTTTTCCTCTGAGAGCTGGATGTAGTCTCCTTTGATTGCTGCTCTGTATCTTTAAAACTGGAAGGACTGAAACCATAACTCTCTTGTCCACCATGTTCCTGAGGTCTTTCTCTGCCTCTCCTTCCTAATGCATCCAGAGGGTAAAGATGCCAGTTTAGACATAACAGGAGCCATGAAGTGAAAGGGGGAAGAGAGGCGAGAGCACTGGACATACTCAGACAAGTCAAGGTTTCATATATGCCCTGACAAAAGGATATCCCATAATAAGAAAAATAATACTTCAAAAAAGTTTATTTCATTTTATGGAAGTCTATCTACTGATACAGATTACAAACCTTCCTTGCCCTTTCTATATATAATTGGCTTTTAGTAAAGGTGTTTACCAAGCAACTAGGTATTTTAGTGGATAGAATGCTGGGCCTAAAGTCAGGAAGACTCAACTTCCTGAATTTAAATCTGCCCTCAGACACTTATTAGCTGTATGACCCTGAGCAAGTCACTTCACCCTGATTGCCTCCAAAAGAAAACTGTGAAGTTTTTTCCAAAAGTATTTAAACCTAGTTTTAAAATCTCACTAAAACTGACACCTCTTCCAGTGTCTTTAAAGAAGTACAAATTATAATTTGTATTAGTGGGTGGGTATACAGTGGGATATTTATTTGGTAGGGAGGGATAGAGATGTTTTGTAACTACTGTTCTTACTGTAGTAAATCAATCTTTTGTTCAGTCATTTTCTATCCGTATTCACCTCAATTTCATCCATAAAGTGAGTTGGAGAAGGAAATGGCAAACTATTCCAGTATCTTGGCCAAATATACCCTACATGGGGTCATGAAGAGTCAGATGCAGTCACTACTAGGGTGGGGGAGGGGTGGTGAGGATAGAATATTTCTATCTTCTTTTGATTTCTCAACTTCAAGGCTATGTGTCATCTTTAGGCAAGAGATAAAAGAAGCCTTGACTCTCTTTTCTACAAAGTCTTTCTTACCCAAAAGCCTTTTCTTCCATAAGTCACTCCATGTTTTCTTTGATGAGTTTCAGTACAATCATTTTCACCTCCCAGGTAGGCATGTGCACAGCTAGGGAAAACAGGTGAATGTACTCTGTGCCCTGGAGGAACAGTTCATTTTTTTCATGTTCTCTTTGTAGTCAATTAAAGTATTACCCCTGTAGACCTTCAGCTTCTGTAGGAGTCTTACTAGAGCATAGCTCTTTATACTTTCTGTGTGCCAGATACTGTGCCAGGCACTGCCCATACAAATAAAAACAAATGAGACAGTTCCTACCATTGAAGACTTACATTCTAATGGAGGAAAGTTGGCCCATAAAGGAGAGATGGAAAGGGGGAGGAAGGGACGAGGTACAGAGAAAGTTCAGAGGGTGAATGGAGCCCACAGTGAAGTGAGAATCCCTGAATTGCCATTCAGGCAAGGGAGTCATCAGGCAAGAGAATGGGTCCTCAGAATTGAGTTCTATCCTGGGTAGAAAGGTATCTGGTGAGCATGATGTGTCCAACCATCTATTGGACCTGGATTCTGGAACTACCTTCTTCCTACACAGTCTTTGTTCCATCTGGATATTGATCCTCTTCAAGAATGAAGCATGGACAACAACAATATATTAACTATTGTTGCCTTAGAAGGAATCTAGATTCATTCTCCCAAATCAAGGTTTTCTATATCTCTCCTTAAGGGCTCTAGAAGTACTACTGAGAGAGCAATAGGGAAGAGTCTCTCTATTGCTATCAGTTTGAGCATATATTCCAGTGGTATTCCCTTCCCTCATCTTAGCCACCAGTAATTTAGCATCCCATTTCCACTTAACCAATTAACCTCAATTAGTCTTTACAAAGGGGTATTTACTGAGATTATATAACTAGAAATACAAAAGTTTCCCATAACACCTTGGGGAAACACGATACCACCTCAGTACCAGGAGAGAGTGGACAGACAAAAATGGTTTCTATGTAGCATTCACTGAAGTTCACTTCCAAACATGGCATGATACATGGACCTGTATCTCTGTTACTGTTCAGCTAGATTGAGTAAGTTGCTCAGGATTTCATGTGTTACTATCCTGGTTCCATTAATCCCATCAAGGGCCCTGCTCTTGCAACTTTGGGTGTTCTGCTCTCCTGATATTTTGAAGCCCATAAGGTCCTAGCTCACAAGATCTCCAGTCTTTCACATAAAAGAAGAAAAAAATGATAGAACAGAGACAGAAGGAACAACAAGGTCATGAGAGCCATATTTTGGTGGCCCTGGAAGAGAGATAAAGGCTTGAAGTCTCTCTTTCCACCAAGGGCTTAGTCCTCAAATTCTCTAGTGCCAACTAGTCTGGAAAAGACTAGATAAGAGCTAGCTCCACCCTTGGTGCCTTCTGAATAAACTCCAGTCTGGGTTATGCAACCAATCAACAGTTTGTCTCCTCATCACCTGATTAGCAGACTTAAAACCAGATACAAAATATTTGCATATGCTCCAAAATGGGGAGCAGGGCCCCTCCAATGCACATTATGATGCCTTTCCTGAAGCAGGCTTCCCAACCTCTTCTTTTTTTTCAATTTTTTAAACATTTTTATTTAAAGTTTTGCTTTTCAAATTCTATCCCACCCTCCTTCTCTTCCTTCCCCCTTCCCTGAGATGGTAAGCAATCAGATATATGTTATACATGTGCAATTATGTAAAACATTTCCATATTAGTCATTTTGTACAAGGAGACTCAAATAAAAGAAAAACAATGAAAGAGAAAATGAAAAATAGCATGCTTCAGTCTGTATTCAATAAATATCAGTTCTTTCTCTGCAGGTAGATATTATGCTTCATCATTAGTCTTTTGGGATTGTCTTGAATCATTATATTGTCCCCAGCCTCTTCTGAATGAGAAATTGCACCAACTCCCCTCTGTTAAGTACTACAAATTAAAATGTTGCTTTGTGGGACAGCTCACCAAACCTCATTATAATGAAAGTTGGAGAAATATATGTGTGTATACATATACACATGCATATATATATATACATATGTGCATGTACATATGCATATATACATACACATATATACATATATATGCAAGTGATGCCCCCTTATACATATACATGTGTGTGTGCACTTGCACATGTTTGTATAGAAGGGCATCAGCTGTATGGATATGATAGTCCTGAGCCATGCTGACATTGAGTGTTCTAATTCTAACAGTGAAAACTCCTTTGAAATAGCATAAGCAGGAACATCCACAGCTGTGATAACAGAGATAGTAACAGAAAGCAGATGGCAGTTATGGACAGAGAGTACAGCATCAGTAAAAGCAAAGCACAAAGCTTCCAAGTCCCAATAGGGGAGGATGCCAGCAAGAATGACAATAGCAGAAGAGTTAGGGAATTCTTGGACCACAATGAGATGCTGGAACATCATGTGGATGGAATATAGAACCATACCATAAGGAACAATGCATACCATAACGGCACAAACCAAAACTTTATTCTTCATTGGCAGAATGAGTCAATCAGACTTCACCTTGGACCAGTCAGAGATGAAAGTTTCAGGACACTCTAGAAACACTAAGTTTTTTTTCTCCATTTAGGAGGTGAGGGAATGTCTTAAACTCCCTTCCCTCCTCCTCTTTTACCCCAATGAGTGGTGCTATAAGTCACATCTAGGCACTCGTGAGAGGTATGGCTCACTAGAAATGAATTTATTTGACTGCCTGTGGCAGTTCTTAACTATTTTGTGCCATAAACTCCTTCATCAGTAGAGTGAAACCAGTGGATCCCTGAAGGAAATGGTATATTTTGGTAGAGGTTACTAGAAAACAAAGATACTGTGTTTTTGTCATATAATATTATTATCATTACTATTATGTTATTGTTAGTTGACCCTCTGAAACATATCCACTGCCCCCAAGGGTTCCATGGATCCCAACTTAAGAGTCCTTGGACTGGGAGATTTGGTATAAGTTACAGGAGATAGAATGCTAGGCTTGAAATCAGGAGGACCTGAATTCAAATTTGACCTCAGACATTTATTGACTCTGTGGCCCTGGGCAAGTCACTTAACCCTGTTTGCCTCAGTTTCCTCATCTGTTAAATGAGCTGAAGAAAAAAATAGCAACCACTCCAGTATCCTTGGGGTAATGAATAGGATCACAAAGATGCAGACACAACTGAGAAAACAACTGAACAACATGCCACTTTTTGTATTATTAATCAGGTATAATAAACTTATTCTATATTTCATTGCACATTAAGATGGTACTTTAAAGAAACTAAAGATACCTAGGCCTCAACCAAATATTCTGATTTCTGATTTTTTGCAGGGGGATCTCTGAGTGGAGGTCTGGGTCAAAAAGACACAGTTTGATTCATGTAAACCCCAAACTTGAGTTCTAGGTCTTGAGCTACAAAATACAACACCTACTGCTGAAGCGGCCGAGAACTAGTTAAGCTAAGGACTCAAGATAGGTATCAAGAAACTAGCCAGGGAACGGTTAGATGACACTTTGTGAAATTAGAAAGCCAAGTGAAAAAGCCTTATGAACTCGAAATGAACCCCAGACAGAGACCAGTGAACCGGTGAGCCTGCCTGGGCTTGGGCTAGAGTAATTTGTCTTTTTCTTTATTTTTCTTTCCCTACATTCTTGGGTCTTCATGCCCCATGCCCACTTCCCCACCAATCAATACTGAAGTAATCACACTCCCTTGGTTTCAGATATAGATCACTTGCACCTGGATACCAATTAGTTTTAGTAACAAATTATGTTGTTAGAAACCTAACTAAGGTGAATGGTATATAAGATCCTGCATTTCTGTGTTATGGGGCTGTTTCTACTTTAATTGGCACGGAGACATTCACCAGCTGTCTCATTAAAGCTCCTTAAAACTTTTTATTTCGACTCCGTGGTCACTCTGTTAAAACTTGCCATTTCACTATAAGCTACCCCAATCTCAGCACTTGTAGGGTATAGTTCAAAGTCCTATAGGTCCAAACTATGAGACTAAAATACTGCCCACAAGCCTCCCTTTGTGCCTCCCTTTAATAGGCATCCAGTAGACAACAAGCTCAAAATGGAGGTATTTATTGAGATGAATAGCAAGAACAGTAGCTACAAAATATTCTCTCCAATAAACCTGAAGTACATATCCCACAAATATGCATAGCAAGGACATCATAGCAAATAAAAAAAAATCCCCCCTATAATGAAATTTAAGGCAGAGTTTAGGTGAATGGAATATAGTGACACTAGTGGGTTGGAATGTTTTGTTGATACAGCCATAGTCAGGGATCAAGTCACACGCAACCTTCCTTACCCTCCCCATCCCAGCGGGCAACAGACTATGAGTGGGTGGTTCAAACAGTGGGATGTGCATTGGACCTCTGGGAACCTGAGTTTACATAGGGTTTTCAGACAAAGGGCCTGCTGCAACAACTGACACAGCTGGGGCAATGGGAAAGTTTCAGTAGGAAGTTCTTATTAGAACAGGGTATAGTTTAAACCTTAAGCATACTAGCTAGATATAGACATAGATTAGATTAGATTAGATATGGATATGGATATGGATATGGATATGGATGTAGATGTAGATATAGAGCCAGCTTAGATCCATATTTCCCATTTCTTAGAGGATAAACAGTTGTAAGGGCAAAGACTTACATTTTGAATTATACTATTTAAGACATTTGAGGTAGGAGCAATATCCTAATCCCTTTCTGTCCATGCAAGTTAGTCTAGCTTTCTCTTAAAAGGTATTGAGATTTTGCTCTAGATTTGATTGACTCAGAGACTAAAGGGTCAGACTGTTGACATCACTTCTTCACTGCATGGGTACGTAACTACCACAAGGAGCTCCAGTGGCAGAGGGAAAGGGAATTGAAAGGACAATACTTAATTCTTCCCAAGAGCCCAAGACTTTTCTGCAGTTAGGAATGTGGACAACTGTGCCCATTCAATTTGCTGAGAAGAGGCAGAGGTGCGGCATCAGATTTAAAATTTTCCACTGTCACCCCACTCTCCAAACCCCAGACTATGAATTGTGAACTGTAATTCTTTCTCTCTGGAACTTCCAATGAGGGACTTTGAAGAAAGTAGAGCCCAGGTAGTAGACTCTTACATAATGGACAGCTGGCATAGCAATACTGGAACAGCAGGCACAAATGTGAGAAATAGCATCAATGGCAGAAAAATGGTCACTGTTATATGGGGTATCAAAGGCAGACCCACTGTAGCTAATTGCTAACTATAATATAAAACCGACTTTCCCCTCCATATTGATGCCAATACATTATCCAGTGATTATTGTACAATTCCTCCCTCAGGAAGGCCTAGAAAATCAAGGGATGATATAATTGGGCTGTGGATTTGATTGCTGGCAGTGAGGGAGAGGTGAAACTATCTAATGAGTCTTACAGAAAAGAGGGCAATCATCAGTTGGGGAATGGCTGAACAAGCAGTGGTATATGAATATAATAGAATACAATTATGCTATAAGAAATGATGAGCAGACAGACTTAAGAAAAACCTGGAAAGACTTACATGAACTGATGCTGAGTTAAGTGTGCAGAACCAAGAGAACATTGTACACAGTAGCAGCAACATTGTGAAGTGATCAATTATGACTGACTTAATTTTTCTCAGCAATATGATGATCTAAGACAATTCCAAAAGATTCACACTGGAAAATGTTATCCACACTCAGAGAAAGAACTATGAAGTCTTAATGCAGAT
>JAQQSW010011833.1:0-12665 GCA_028646575.1 Pseudocheirus occidentalis | reverse complement strand
AAACTCTGGTCTTTCTAGATCTTTCTCTGAATGTAGACATCTCCTTCCAACCTGAGACTAGTAGAGTTGTCTTTTAACTGTACATTGCTGAGAAAAGTCCAGTTTATCAAGGCTGGTCATCACACATATGATGTATCTGTGACTGTGTACAAATTTTTCCTGGTACTAGGCATATTATTAAGAAGAAGGGGGAGAAGACTGTGAAGTTTACAAATGACAGTCCAGCTAGTTTAACTTAGCTTCCTGGAAACACTCTCAATCATACTATTAATGAGATACCCAGGAAACATTGAAAAAAGGAAGCTGTGATCACAAAGAGCCAGCTTGACTTCATGGAGAACAGATTATTCCAGACTAAACTCAATTCTTTTTTTATTTGGGTTAGTAGATTAGTAACTCATGGGGATGATATAGAGTTTGTCCCATTTCATTGAAGCATCTCATAATCTCCATACTTATTTTCAATTACAGATCTATCTAGTCTTTTAGGGGGGGCAGTCCTTTCTAATCCAAAATTCATTTTCCTAGGGTAAAAAAAAGAATGGGGAAATTTATCATTAAAGCGTTATGGACAAGATGAAGAAATGTGAGCTAGGTGTTAGGACTGTTAGATGAATTCAGCACTGGTGGAATAACCAGACCTGAAGAATAGTCAATAATAGTTCACAATCAATGATATATTTTCTTTCTTGGCATATCCTTGACATCCGCATTTGACATGCTGTTATATAACTTTTTTTTTCCTGGGGGAAGGTTGCCTGTATTTAAATATTTGATAGACTGTCATATAGAAGAAGGATTAGATTTGTTCTGTTTGACTGCTGAGGATAGAACCTGAAATAAAAGAAAGAAGTTACAATACAGGGAATTTAGGCTAGTATTTTTTTAACAAGCATTTATTAAGTACCTACTATGTGCCCAGTATTGTGCTAAGGGCTTTACAAATATTATTTTATTAGATCCTTACAACCACCTTTGGAGGTAGGTGTTATTATCACACCCATTTTACAGTTGAGGAGACTGAGGCAAACAGAAATTAAATGAGTTGCCTAGGATCATGCAACTAGTAAGTTTCTGTGTCTCCTTAACTCTGGGTCCAGGGTTTTATTTGCTGCATCACTTAGCTGCCAAGGGGATGGGGGACAAAACTGCCTGAAAATTAGAAGTATTTAAAATAAATAGAATGGATTGTCTTGAGAGGTGGTGGGTGACCCTTCCTTGAAAGTCTCCAAGCAGAGCTGGATCACTGCTTTTCTGTTGTCTTATAGTGAGGATGCTTTACCACGTGGGAGAGACCTAGAAGGCCGCTGAAGTCCATAGGTCTTTTGAGACACTTGAAGACAGACCCATTCTTTCATTTTTTGTGCTTGTATCCCCAGTGCCTCATATAGGGCCTAGTGCAGAGTAGGCACTTAATGTTTGTTGAGCTAGACTGAACGGAAGGGAAAGATTGACCTTTCAACAAAACAAAGAGTGAGGTCAGAGTCAAGTATAGCCTATTTCTCACACACTGCTCCTAGTGCTCTGAATATAATACCCTATATTCTGTTAAGTGGAGATCTCTGGGTGAGCCTCAATTCAGAACCATTAGAGGAATGAGCTGTTTTTGTCCAGTAGTGTGCCAGCTTGCTAGGCAGATTGTCTGAAATCAGTGCAGTTCATAAGAAGGGGCCTTTTTTTATTTCTTCTAGAAATACTGACATTTCCTAAAATAGCAGTCTTTATTTAATTGGCAGCAAATTCAGGAGCTGTTAAAAAAGATTTGTGGCTCAGTGTATGGATGGGGAGGAACAGGCCTATTTGTGAAAATGTTGGTGCTTGGCAGAGTTGGACTGGATTTCAATCCATAGAATCTCCATCGCACAGACGGAATCCCAGAAAAAGGGGGCACAAAGCTGGATGAAGCCCTTGGAACAACTGAGGCAGGAGCTATATGTGCCTTAAAGAACTCTAGACTTGATAAGCCTAGTCTTCCCATTAATTTTGCTCTGGGACTTTAACAAAGTTATTCACTCAATGACTCAGTTTCCTTGGTTATAAACTCAGAGGATGGAAAAGCAGTTGATCAAAGGTCCTTTTCAGCTCTAATACTCAAGGACCCAGTGAATCATTGTGTTATATGAAGGTTTAGGGACCTGTAAGAGAACTGTCTAGCCTCCTCCTCCATGCCTAGCCTGTACTTTTTAATTTCCTTTTCTTTGAAAAGAAATAATATTCTTTTATCCATTTGCCTTTCTGGCCTCAAGATTTTAGTCACAGATAAAAGAAGCATTGTAAAAAGAAGGGATTAAAAAATAGATGTTTCCTGTCCCCAGCAGAGGCAGAACAGAATAGAATGTAAAAATGCTGGAATTCATATGTCATGGAGAAAATGCTTCTAGGCTGGAGCTGAAACTACTTCGGGTGGGAGGCAGGGCCTGTAAGAAAGAGAAATTATTTGGCTGGAGAGGTGTTGGGGCAATGAGAAGACACTAGGAAGGGTGACATTTTTCATCTAAATTTAGTATATAGTATCCTAAATTATTATAGTATTATATCCTCACAGACAGAGCTGGAAGGAACCCTTGAGATTATGTAATTCAACACTAATTTTATAAGTGAGGAAACTGAGGCCTAGAGAGGTTGTAAGACACTGGCTGGAAGGGATCTCAGAGGCTTTTTAGCCCAACTTCCTCCTTTTGTGTATGAGAGCCTGTAAGGAGAAATCTAATTCATCAAATACTTATTAAGCACCTACTATGTGCCAGACACTGGACCTAGGGATACAAAAAGAGGCAAAAGACAGTCCCTGCCTTCCTTTCAAAGGGCTTACAATTTAATGGGCTGGGGAGAGAGGCCCAATATGCAAACATATTGCGTATATATATATATATATATATATTTATACAAAGCAAGCTAGATATAGATAGAGGACAAATAGGCACTGGAATTAAGGAGGAATGGGGAAAGCTTCCTATAGAAGGTGGCATTTTTGTTTTTGTTGTTATTCAATTGTTTTAGTCATATCTGACCCTTTGTGAGCCTATGGATCTCTGTCCATGGACTTTACTTGGAAAAGATACAGGAGTGGTTTTCCATTTCCTTCTTCAGTAGCAAACAGAGGGTAAGTGACTTGCCCAAGGTCACACAGCTAGGACATTTCTGACACAGGATTTGAATTCAGGTCTTCCTGACTCCAAGGCCGGCATTTTATCTACTGTGACATCTACCTGACAATGGGATTCTAGTTGAGATTTAAAGGAAACCAGAGAGGTCAGCAGGTGACAGAATAGTACAAGTAATTCATGGCAGAGCTGGAAGGCAAATCCAGGCCCTTGGGCTCACAAACCAGCATCCTTTCCATGAGTCAAACTTTCATTATTGTTGAAGAATGATTTATAAGCGTGAAACCAATCACTAGTTTAAGACACTTTGACTTGTTGGTCAGTTACACTCTGTGAAATATCCAGCACAATGGGTAGCTGAAAATCCTTGCCAAATACATCTGTTTACCATGTAGGTGACCAGGAGGGAAAGTCACAGTCAGTGATGTGACATTACTCCTTTGGGACTGATAGCTTTTCTATGAAATACAAATTGGTTAAGGGTTGATGGAGTGAAATGCATTTGCCCAAGATGCATGAGGCAGACACCTCCTTTATGGAAGGCATCTTATTAGTGAAATGGCTAATTCCTTGGCTTGATGGTTTTTCTCTTAAGGTGCCATTAAATCCTTCTGAGGAGCACTGCTCTGGGAAAGATATTGGTTCACCTAGTGGTCTATTCATCTTTAGAAATGGACTCCAGGGAGCAAGACACAGGTGAGCTCATTGGAAGGGAATGAAAAATTGACCAGTCATTTGGAGGTCTCATCAGAAATATCTTTTCCATTAAAAAGAGAAGCATAGTGTAGAGAAAAACAGTGCTGAGCAGGAGTCACATGCATCTTTATATAGAATTTTAGGGTTGCAAGAGAACTCATGGCAATGTAGTCCTACCCATATTGGAAAAATTATCCCCTTTGAGGAAACTAGTTAGTACAATGGACAGAGTCTTGGACCTGGAGTCAGGGAAGCCTAAGTTGAAATTTTACCTCACCTACCAACTAGCTCTTTAGACTTAGACAAATCACTCAATCATTTTTACGGCCTCAATTTCTGCACTTATAAAATGGCAATAACAGTAGTACCCAGCTCCCATGATTGTTGTGAGGTTCCAATGAGATAATATCTGTATAGTGTCCATAAACTTTAAGACATTATATAAATACCAACTATGAGTGCTTGCTACATGCACTCCTTTCCCTCCCACTAGATGGTCATTTAGATTCTGCTCATAGACTTCCAATAATGGGGAGCGTCTGAATGAGATAATATCTATAAAGCACTTAACAGTGCTTGGTACATAGTAGGATTTTGTTCCCTGCCTGCCCTCCTCCTCATTGCACTCTTGGTCGCTCTAACTGTTATAAAGGGTTCCCCCATCACATACACACAGACAGAGACACAGACAAAGACACAGGCACAGACACACAGACACACAGACACATACACACCAAGTCTAAATTGATTCTCTTGGTTATTTTTCATCATCAGTCATTGCCCCTAGTTCATTTCTCTAGGACTAAGATTAAAAAATCTCAAGACTCTTTTATATGACAACCTTTCACACTTGAGTCTGGGGTCATAGGATGATAGATTTAGATTTAGAGTTCTAGAAATTGACTTCAAAAGCTATGCATAACCCCATTTTGGAGAGGAGGAAACTGAGTCACCATAAAGTTAAATGTCTTGTCCAGGATCATCCAACTAGTATCTTAAATGAGATATGAACTCAGGTCCTCCTGACTCCAAATCTAGGAAGGTTCTAACTCTAGACTCATCACTAGCTAGCTGCATGCCATTGAAGAAGTCATTTCTCTCTGAGTCTCAAATTCCTCATTTGTATAATGGGGCAGGGAAGTGAACAAAATTTGTATATCTCTTTCAGTCCTAATATTCATTTTGTTACTTTTAAACATCTTTATGAAAGAACACAAGACAGCAGCCATCTCTAGAATTTCAGTTTCACAGGACCATATACCTAGAGTTGGAAAGCAACCTGAGATGCTCCCTAGACTTTTGTTATTGTTGTTCCATCATTTCAGTTATGTCTGACTCTTTGTGACATTCTGGGGTTTTCTTGGCATAGACACTGGAGTGGTTTGCCATTTCCATCTCCAGCTCATTTTACAGATGAGGAAACTGAGGCAAATAGGGTTAAGTGACTTGCCCAGGGTCACATACCTAGTAAGAGTCTGAGGCTGGATTTGATATCAGGAGGATGAATGTTCCCAACTCCAGACCTGATGCTCTATTCACTGCACGATGTAGCTGGTCTAATTTCCTTTACAGAGGATATAGCTAAAGAAATATAAGGACTGACCCAAGGATACATAGGTAATTGTTGGTAGGGTTGGGATTCAAGCCAAGGTCCTTTGAGGACAAATCCAAGACCTCCTTCCCTCCCCCCATATACTATGCTCTACCTCAGTTCCTAGATTTGTTGTGGTACAATTAGCTGGGCAAAGACTGCCTGGTAGTGGTATGTGCCATTTTTTTAGGAGATGATCAGTTTCACAGCTGAACCAGATATAATGGCAAAAATTCCCAAACAGCCACATGGGCAATATTACCCAGCACACTTTTGTTCCAGAACTCTATGATCAGGACATAAGATTTGAGAGACCTGGGGACCAAGAGCCCTGGGAAAGAACACAAAGTATGACTTCGGGGCAGCTGGTGTCCCACCATGCAGGCTTGTCAAAAGATATTAATTCTCCATCTGCGGGACCTAAGACAGCATGGCAGAGGGAACAGAGAGCTGAAATTGGAGTTAGGAAGGATTCATTCAAGTCCTGCCTCAAATACTAACTATGAGACTCTGAGATTCAGTCTCCTCATCTGTAAAATGAAAGAATTTGCCTCCACTTCAAAAGACTCTTCCAGGTCTAAACCTATGATTATATGAACTATTTCACCTGGTAATCCTCATGGGGGGGCGGGGAGGAAAGAAGGAGAAAACACAATTAGTTCCATCATCAAACTCCAAAGATTTTACAGACCACTGAGGTCTGTAATCACCTAAAGATTTTATTTTTGGAATAAACATGAGAGGTTATTTATTCAGTTTTCTTATTAAGTAGGAAAGGAAATTTTCTTGTTCCCAGACTTTGACATTTGATCTTCTAGTTTTCCAAATTTTCAAGTCCTGTCCCGCATGCCCAAACCCCACTTGACTCTTACCCAGGCCCACTGTAATCTTTAGCTTCCTTCCAGGCTCAACTCAAGTGCCACCTCCTACAGGGAGCCTTCCCTTGGCCTCCTAAATTGTTAAGTCTCTCTTGTTCCTCAAAACATCTGTTTGCATTTTTAATTCACAACAAACAATATAGTTCCCAATTTAGGCTACAAGCTAGAAGAAGCTCTATTTAGCACTACATAGTGGTGAGAGGAGGCAGGTGGTGGCACGGTGAGTAGAGTACCATGCCTTGAGTCAGAAAGACCTGATTTCAAAGCTGGCTTCAGATACTTACTAGCTATGTTACCCTGGGCAAGTCATTTATCCCCACTTGCCTCAGTTTTCTCATCTGTAAAATGAAGTGGAGAAGGAAACGACATGCCACTCCGGTATCTTTGCCAAGAAAATACCAAAAGGGGTCAACACAATGCAATAACAAAAGTATGGGAGAAGTCAGAGAAGTCATTCACTCTCTGCCCCCAACTAAATAAACAATAGACCATGATTCCTAGGGAAAAAATGTTGTTTTATTGTTCTTAGGAGCATTGTCTTTTTCTTTCTCCTATGCGTGGCCATTCCAATATGGAACAGAATGTAGAATAGGATGATTTTGAAATCAGCCAGGCTATGGGATTGTTTATTTTACCTGAAATCAAGTCTTCCTCTGAGATAAAGTCATTAATTTTTCAAAAGCAGATCCAAGCTCTTTATTCTGGCCAGATGATTGGAAGGTCCTTAAGAGTCTCACAAATTTATTCATTTAGCCTCCTTTCAAATGGCAATATTCAAATAATAAATGTTCATTCAATCAAGCAGCTGAGTCCAGTTATTGACACTTCCTCCAGGGTCCAGGATTAGTTAGAATGGACCCTGAATTAATAGATCATCAGAGAGTAACATGACATTGGCATATTGTTTATCAGGTGCATTGTTCATTTTGCCTTAGAAGGAACCTTCCAATCCCAGATGTCTGCAATTCTACTCAATATCTTGGCATCATGTACCTTTGCAAACACTGTCCTGAGGGAAGTTTGAATTTTTGTAGATCAGAAGCCATCTAGTCTCCCCACATCATCCTGATGATACAGCCTATCCTGCCTTGAGATGTCCTGGCCCCTTTTTATGATTTCTTACCTCATGTAAAGGAGAGATAGGAAATATTGAGACATCTGAAGCTTCTTCTTCTTGACACCTTTGCAAACATTCCATCAAAGAGTTCCGTGTGTTAGTGTGGAGGCCAACTGGGGTAACCAATGAGCCTGCTAAAATATCATAAGAGACTGTGACTCAGTTATAAATTTGACATATTGCATTCCAGAAATCCAGAATTCAGTAACAAAGACCTTTTTTTTCTTTTTAACCAAGCACTAGTGTATTTTTAAAGATTCTTTTTTCATAAAGTATAACTTTATTATATTTTATTTCTTTGCTTTGAATATATATTTTATTAAGTCAACTAATCAATAAGTATTTATTAAAAACCTATATTACCTGCAGGGGGTATATGGGGTGTTCAAGAAGAGCTGGCAACTCTGGTTGGAGGACTTGCCAAGCCCTTTTCAAGGCTGCTCATTCACCTTTGGCACCCCCCCCCCCTTCACCCAACTCTCACCTGTGGCTCCAAGGTGTAGTAATCACAGCAGCCACATCCCAGTAAGCCCCAGTAAATCAGTAACTGGGTTGAGCCTGATCACAACTGCCAGACTATCCAGTTCACACTCAAGTTTAGATGTCTCCCTGTTCTTCCTCGAAAACAAGGGACAAACCACAAGAACACAGCAGCATTTTGTGCTGGTGATAAAAAGAAAGGCAAAAATGAAACGAACAACAAAAATATAGTTCCTGCCTTCAAAATTTCGGTCTAATGGGAGAGTTTTTGTTGTTCAATTATTTCAGTTGTATTTGGCTATTTGTGACCCCATTTGGGGTTTTCTTGGCAGAGATTCTTAAGCAGTTTGCCATTCCTATCGCCAGATGGGAATTTTACAGATGAGGAAAACAAGGCAAACAGGACTAAGTGACTGGCCCAGGGTCACACAGCTAGTTAGTGTGTGAGGTGAGATTTAAATTCGTATTATGCTTACTCCAGGCCTAGCTCTATCCACTGTCCCACCTAACTGTTCAATGGGGGAGACAAAGTGAGAACAACTACATACCCAAGGTATATACGGGATAGTTTGGAGATAATCAATAGTCGGGAGACACCAAGATTGAGGAGGGTTGGGAAAGGTTTCTTGTAGAAGGTAGGATTTGAAGCTTGACACCAGAAGGCATATACCCAAAGGACACACGAACACACACACACACACACACACACACACACACACACACACACCACCACCACCACCACCACCACCACCACTACCAGCAAAGAATGACCCTTAATCATGCACAGGGCCTGGCCATACATATTGAAAACATTCTATTTAGTAAGAATTCTTTTTTTAGACTCTTGGGTTGCTCAGAATTGAGTATAATTAATATTACCCTAACTGAAATTTACTTTTGAATTCTTGTGGGTATTATGACTCTTTTGGAAGAGACTTACATTCCCATCCTATTCAAAATACCATCATTTCTGGAAGGAAATGATATTGGAGATTTCTGCTGTTGGGTTATACCATCAGTTGAAGGAATTAAGAATGAAGAGAGAGAGGGAGAGAGAGAGAGAGAAAGAAAGAGAGAGAGAGGAAGAGAGAGACAGAGAGAGACAGAGAGAAACAGAGAGAGACAGAGAGAGAGACAGAGAGACAGAGAGGGAGAGACAAAGGGGAGAGGGAGAGAGAGAGAGAGGGAGAAAGAGAGAGAGAGAGACAAAGAGAGACAGAGAGAGAGGGGTTGGATCAGACAGTGGTTGTATTCAAGTATCTAAAATGACTCAGGTTTAGGAGGGTTTGAATTTATTTTTGATTGTCCACAGAAAACAGAAAAAAAAGAGAAATGGAGAAATTCAAGGTTGATGCAGGGAATAAAACAAATCTTTCTCACAATTTGAGCTATCCAAAAGTCTAGACTGAGCTTCCACAAGAGTGAGTAACTTCTCATTAGTTGTAGGTCTTTAAGTAAATACTGGATGACCAGTTATCATAGGTGTTGTAGAAGAAATTCCTTGTCTGGCTTGGACTGTGTGGTCTCTCAGGTCCTTGTTGCTTCCCTGAGTGTGAGTCAGCCTTCCCCCTGGAGTTTCCATCACACAGGGCCTGCCAGGTGTGTGTGTGTGTGTGTGTGTGTGTGTGTGTATGAGAGAGAGAGAGAGAGAGAGAGAGAGAGAGAGAGAGAGAAAGAGTGAGAGGGGGGAAGGGTGGTGTTGCTACTGTGTGGATTCTAGTGATTTATTTTGTACTTGAATTGTTTTTCTTCAGTAAAATGGTGGAGATAATTAATTAGCCCTTAGTAATTAGAGAAATGTTTAGATTTCCTTTTGGCATGTGATTAATATTTGAATGAACACATTCAGATGGAAATGGCCTACTTTCTCCTCTGGATGTGAGCTATTTCTTTGCCAAAGGATGTCTCCCTAACCCTCTCCACCAGTTCATTATTCTTCAAGGTCAGATGTGTATGGATTTCTTTACAATGACCTTCTCCCTTTGCCCAGATGTGAGAGAGGATGAGACTCATTTTGGCTCTTTGTTCTCAGCTGACTCAGCACAGGAGGAGTAGAGAAACTACCACCATCATTAACATCTTTGTGATTAATGTAAGAGGCAAGATAGACAGACTGTTTTCTTTAGCTGGGCTAAGAGAGACATCTCTTCTCTTTCTTTTTTAATGATGCCTTAAAAACACCATAGTCATTTTCTGATATGCCTTCCCTCTTCTTGATTGATATCTCTCTTGCAATGGAGAAAAAGAGTTTAGCCACATCAGCCTACACAGGAACCACATCTTAAGGTAAAATTAATACAGGTACAAAGGTCCATGGGCAGCTATTTGGCATAATGGAATAGAGTTCTGGGCCTGGAGTCAGGATAACTTTTTTTTTTCCTGAGTTCAAATCTTGCCTCAGATACTTACTAGGTGTGACTGAAGAAGTCACTTAACCATGGTCGCCTCAGTTTCCTTATCTGTAAAAAGAACTGGAGAAGGAAATGTCAAACCGCTCCATTATATTTGCCAAGAACACCCCGAATGGTACTGTGAAGCGTCTCCACTATACAGTTTAAATCTTCTGCTCATAATTACAGATGTAATAGGTAGCAGAAACAGTCCTTGAATCTGTGTCTTGCTGACTCTTAGGCTAATGCTGTAGTCACTATGCTGTAACAGATGGGGAACATTTTACTTCTGTGGTCTCCCTTACCCCTCCTTCAGGCAGTCAATCAAAAAACATGCATTATGATCCAGACACTGAGAAGGCAAGGAGAGAGAGAAGAGGTTTTTGCATCATGAAGTTCGCATTCTTGTTGGAGAGAAACTATGTTTATTTTTTATTTACACACATATTTTATTTGATAACATACTTATTAAGTAAATAAGCATATGTAATATACATATAAAGTAGAAAATACCACCATCATTTCTAGAAGGGAATGATGTCAGAGATTGGTGCAGTAGGATAACAGCATTAGTTGAAGGAATTAGAAATGTTGAGAGACAGAGAGAGATGAAGAGAGACAAAGAGAGACAGAGACATAGAGAGATATAGAGAAACAGAGATGGAGAAAGGGAGAGAGAGAGGGAGGAAAGGAGAAAGAGAGAGAGACAGAGATACAGACAAAGACAAAGAGAGACAGAGGCATGGAGAGATATAGAGAAACAGAGATGGAGAATGAGAGAGAGAGGGAGGAAAGGAAGAAGAGAAAGAGAGACAGACAGAAAGACAAAAAGATAGAGTCAGAGACATAGAAATACAGACACAGAGATGGAGACAAAGAGAGATAAACGGAGACAGAGAGAGAGACACAGTGACAGAGATACAGACAGAGACATAGAGACACAGAGATAGAGATGAAGACAGAAAGAGAAGGGGGAACATACACAGAAAGAGAAAGACAGAGAGACAAAGACTAGAGGCAGACACAGAGACATAGTGATGGCATCAGAGAGGAAGGGAGAAAGAGTGAGGGGAGAGAGGGGAGAGTTTGAGGGGGGAGGGAAGGAGAAGGAGAGAGAGAGAGAGAGAGAGAGAGAGAGAGAGAGAGAGAGAGAGAGAGAGAGAGAGAGAGAGAGAGAGAGAGAGAGAGAAAGAGATGGGGCAGAGAATTGCTGTGTTTTTCTTTGCTGCAAGAAGAGAGATTAGCAACTGAGAAAAGGGATGGGATGTCAGAAAATTACTATCATATTTTTTAAAGGTATTGTTAAAAAAAAAGAAATAAAATGAAGTAAGACGGTAACAGATGGAGGTGAGGCGATTGGGAAAAGAGACTGGAAGAAACTTCCTCCAGAAGGAGGGCACTTATTAAGGGCCTGTTTTGTGCCAGGTACTATTCTAAGCACTTAACAGATGTTGTTGTATTTGAACCTCAAAATAACCCTATGTATATTCGGGGCTATCATCATCAACTGTTTCACAATTGAGGAAACTGAGGCATACTTAGTGAAGCAATTTTTCCAGGTTCATACAGCTAGTCAGTATCTGAGGTAAAATTAACACTCGGGTCTTGATTCCAGGCTGAGCACTCCATCTACTGTGTCACCTAGCAGCATCTCTCTATATGAACAAATGCACATCAACCTCATAATAAAGCAAATCAAAATTAAACTAAACAAACAAATGAAAAATCAATCCCTTCCCTCAAGGAGCTTAGAATCTAGTTGAGGGAGGGGCGGAGCCAAGATGGCAGTGTAGAAGCAGCAAGGTCCCGCAGCTCCCACACCGCCACCCTAAACACCCATAAAATACAAGCCCAGACAAAGTCTAGGAAAGTCTAGGACTCTCAGACTCACAAAAATACAGAGAACACAGCTCTCACTGAAGGCAGCTTGGCAGCAGGGGCTCAGCGCGGCTGCCGGAGCAGAGGCTGGAACAGCCGGAAGCCGAGACCGCAGCCAGGCCTGGGACGGTGGGAAGGAGCTGAGCTGAGCCTCGCAGGCAGCCTGCAGGGCTTCTACAGCCTCCAGCACCCCCACATCTGCCAGGGCGTGAGGAGCAGGACGGAGAGGCCAGCTCACACCGCAGAGGAGCAGAGAATGGCCAGCCCAAAACCGTGGGGCCAGGCAAGGCCCCAGGGCGGCCACGAGGAACAGTGGAGCCTCCCAAGCCACAGCCTGAGTCTACTTCAAAGAAAATCTAAAGCACCAGCCTGAGGGGAGCTAGACGGTTAGTGAAAGCTGAAACTTTGAAACTTAATTGGGGAGGTAAAGCAGTTCGGCCATTCTACCCCCTGGGGCAAGGAAGCAGTGGGGGAGGGGAACTACTGGAACCAGCAGCAGTGGCCCCCACCAGGCTGCTTCAGAGTCCCTGG
>JAQQSW010011832.1:0-12665 GCA_028646575.1 Pseudocheirus occidentalis | reverse complement strand
TGTAGAGAAGATGGGGTCTTACATACAGAGGAGTCTAGGGGTGGTTCAGAGGAGGAGGCAATGAAGTCTGACTCCAGTAATGAGTTTGGGGAGGGACTTCAGGTGGAGTTCATGACAATCAGACTCCAGTACTTCAGGTGGAGTTCATGACAATCAGACTCGAAGAGGTTTCCCAGAGTATGTACCTCAAATATTCAAGGAAAGCTCAAAAGGGGGGGTCCCAGAGCCTACACCTCATCAGTCACACATATGATGTATCTGTGACTGTGTACAAATTTTTCCTGGTTCTGCTCTTCTCATTTAGCATCAATTCATATAAGCCTCTCCAGCTAATTATGAAGTCCATCTGCTTCCCATTTCTTATAGCACAATAGTATTCCATTACATTCATATACCATAACTTTTTCAGCCATTCCCCAATGAAGGATATTTTTCAACTCAAACAGATAGAAAAGAGAAAAAGAATAAGACAAAAAATGAGGGAGATAAAATGAAAGGGACAAGGAAGAGAGATAGAGTCAGAGATAGAGAGACAGAGATAGAGCTGATATTACCTGAGCCTTCGCTTGCCCAGTTCTATGTGTTCACATTGTGATAACACACAAATTTGGCATGTCTTTATTCAATTACCATTAACTGTTTTCCCTACTGAGCATCCCTGAAATCACGATTCTTCTCCCTTTATCCATGGACTGTATGGTCTTTCCTGGTGCTGACCCAAACATAAGGCACCTTGGGGGACGGGAAGTGGGGAGGGAGGGGAGAATTCACTAAACTGGTTCAACATTAAAAACTAGATGACCAGGAAGTGAGATAAAACAATCACTGAATTTGCCTAAGAATTAGGTTGTGAAAGGAAAGCACATCTTCATGCCGCATCTCCCAGTCTGAGAGATTTCTCCTCAATATTTCTCTAAAATATTGGCTTCTGCACAATGTTAGACCAAATTGAGTGATATTACAATCAGTGTGAACATGCAGGGCTAGGCAAGCAAAGGCAGGATTAATATCAGTTCTGTCTCCATCTCTGTCTCTATCTCTATCTCTGTCTCTCTTTCCATTCCTCTTCCTTGTCCCCTTCACTTTGTCCCTCTTATTTTCTCTCATTCTTTCTCTTGTTTTTTCCTGAAAATAACTCTTTCTCCTTCCATCTTCCTTTGTCTCCCCCCATTCTCTCTCTTCCTTTTCATATCATGTTATTTTATATGAGCGCAGAAATGCTGGGAGCTACCGACAAAAACATTGATGCCTAGATATGGCAAATGAAGCAGAAGGTCCATTAGACTCTGGTCAGAAATTAAATAAGGCAGAAACAGATTAAACTTCATAGGAAAGCAGAAAATGAACTCAGTTGGAGCTTTATAAGACAGTAGCCATGGTTTCAAATGGATGGTCAGCAACACAGGAGCCTGGAATGGATAATAAGAATTGTAAAACATTAGGGGCCTGGGGCAGCTAGGTGGCATAGTAAATAAAGCATCAGCCCTGGAATCACGAGAATCGGAGTTCAAATCTGACCTCAGACACTTGACATTTACTAGCTGTGTGACCTTGGGCAAGTCACTTAACCCCAATTGTCCTGCCTTCACCCCTCCCCCCCCAAAAAAAACCATTAGTGGACTGGCACAATTGGAAATTTAGAAATCCTGGGACTTAAACACCTGCTGTGCACAGTAACTCCTCAAAGCCCTCTTCCAAAGCCTCATCATGGCATAAACATCAGCCTGGATGTTCAAAAGGTATGCTAGTAAAAACATAGGCTCCAGTAGGGTCTGCCATACTGGAAAGGCTCTAATCATCATTCGCAATAGACTGTCTTCCTTATGTAATACGGAAATGGCCAATGAAAACTTGAACGGAGAGCATACGAAGTATGCTCTGCCTAACAACCCACAGGAGGCTTGGTGAGTGAGCCTCCTCCTAGAAACATGTGATGGAGGGACCCTTTCCCTCATGATTTCAGGGCAAGGATTTTTCTGACCATTTTCTGTCAGCTTCTTGTGTGGCAATGAAGAGCCTTTTAATTGGTAGCTGTACCAGAACTGTGTGCACACAAAGCCTTGAACAAATGAAATTGCTCCCTTTCCTAGTGGCAAGTGAATTAAGAATGGCTGTAACCCTGCAGGTAGTTCTAGGTTAGGAGTGATGGAGGCAGCAGCAGTCAGCTGCCTATCATCAGCAGTCTTTCTCTGCCTACCTGGCAGCTATGTGGCTGGGAATTCCTGATACTAGTTTATTTTTCCCCCTCTCTTGCATTTATTCTTTCCTGTACTTAGGTGAATGAACAAGGGAGACTGAAGAGACCATGTTACAACTTTGTGAATGTTGAAAGTCCAGAAGAGCCATTGATGTCCAGCAACTGGAATTGATAAGAGTCTGCCAATAGCCATAACGTTGGAGTCTGGTGAGGAACCAATCCTGAGAAGTGACCTACTTGGCCCAGTCCACCAGTGAATCAACTACAGATACTTTGCCTAGCAAGCAAAGAATGATTCATCCATCAGTTAAGCCAAACCTAGAAATGAACTTAGTTGGGAGAACATTTGTAATTTAAATTTTGAACCCACTCTCCCCAGGAACTAAGGTGATAGAGGACAGATTGCTTCTAGTTTGGAAAGTTGCAGTACTTTAGTTTTTGCCGTTATCTTCTCAGTAAATTAAGGAATATTGAAGAGATACTAACTGCTAATGGCTATTAAGAAATAATGGAGGTTCATGAGTAATAGTGCTAGAAATTTACTATCTAATCATTTACTTAACACTAAGGTAAGAAAATGATATTGGCATCTCAGGTACTCATGTATCAAAGCTGATACATTGTTAATGAGGTTAGGTAGAACAGTAGGTAGAGAGCCACACCTGGTGTCAAGAAGACCTAAGTTGTAACATAGCCTGTGTGTTTGCCACACAGTAGGCACTATAAAAACATTAGCTATTGTTAAATGCTATCTATCATCGATAAATACATTCCATACATAAAACAAGGTCACACTCTCCCATTAACACACTCAATAGCTGTGGAGAATAGTGGGCATACGCTTACAGAAACCTGCCAAGGAGGTGCAAGAGTGAGGAAAACCTGTGTTCTCAGGGTTACTCACAACTCTAGAACTACAAACGTCAAGGTTCTCTTTCTGTCTCAGGAAGGGGCCCTAAAGGTTTCATGATGAATGTAACTTCTTTGGTGAATATATGCTACCACTGCTAATGGAACTGGTCTGTGATATGTGTAGCTAGACACAAAATCTCTACCAAACTCATTGATCCACTGACTTCTCTGATTTCCTGTTTTCGGTCTGTTTCCCTGCTCAGCTAGACTTACTCCTCAACAACTGTAGCATCTATCACTTCCAGACTCAAATTTAAATAATTCAGTCCTGAATTTGTCCATTTCCATGTCTCCTTTCTGGATTCACCTCTGGATATTTGCTAAAATGATCCCACCTTAGTTTATCATTAATAACTAAATTCTCATCCTCTCTCTATAATCTGGTAAACTTTATTTGTCCCCAAATCATACCACAGTCTAATGTCCATATCACTCCAGTATGTAACAGCTTGTCATGTTCAAAATTGAGCAACTGCTTGTCTCATAACTCTGAGTCAGATAGTATCTACTCTAGTAATTATTTTTCTTAGAACTCTGAGTAATCTTAATTCAGCAACAAACTTGAGAAGACACACTACATTATATCTATAATTTGGCAGTCATTAGCATAAACATTTCCTTATACAAATAAGGACAGTAAAAGATAATTGAATACAATTCAATTGTACTACAATTCCCAGTCTTCATACCTTTTCTCCCCTCATCTTTCCTTATCTTCCTTTGTCTTAAGAACTACACAGTAGTCAAATACAGGCTAATAGTAAAACCATAAGATTTAGTAGTCAAAGATGATTGGTAACCTTTGAAAGAGTAATTATATTTGAGTGGTGGGTTTAGAAGCAGGATTGCAAGAGGTTCATGTACAGATTTTTAAAAGTACAAATCTAATTTAATGTGGCATTAGCAGCTGTTCGTCCTGTCTGTGTCCCCTTCTGAACTTCTTTCTGCTCTGTTTTGTGTGTTTTTTAAATTTTGTTTATGTTCTTTTATTTCTTTTTTTTAAATGTTATTTACTTTACTCTGAACTTAAGAAATAAAACAAGCATTTTCATAACATAGTGGAATAGAAAAAAAAATGATTGCACATGAAATAGCAACCCCTTCCACAAGACTGTATCTATTTTCTAAAGACCACCTACAGAGAACCATCTTAGAAGTGAGAAATAAATGTTGATTTAGCAAAATAGACAGAAAAGGAACAGGCAGACTGGTGGGAGGAGATTCAGGAAAGGGTTGTGCCTTGTAACATCAGGGAAGAAAGAGAACTAGAATTGAAAGTTTGAGAGCTTTAGAGAGGTCAAGTATAGGGTGAGGACTGCTCACGGGCCAAGAGTCAAGAGATCACTGGTAACCTTTCTTTGAAAGAGCAGCTTCAATTTGTTAAAAAGTCGGATTGTAAAGGGTTAAGAATTGAGTCAGAGATGAAGGAATAAAAGCTGAGTGTAGCAGTAGTTTGGCAGCAAACGTGCATCCCGGGTGACTCAAAGGTGCTTTCAAAATATTAGATTACTAATACATGGGTTTGGTTTGGTTTGGTTTTTTTTTTATTCAAATTCAGATTCTTGTGAGGGAGGGAAGGCAGATACTATTCCTATTTGTAGATAAACGAAGCCGGCAAAAGACTAAGTGGCTTCAAAGCTACTTTATCACAAAGGAATCAAGATCCCTTGGGTTAGTTGTTTTTCCCCAGAATCACATAATTAAATCAACACAGGTCAAACAGAGGAAGGGAAGGAGTAACAACCTATGGTATTCAATGCTGCTCCCCACTCTTTGTATCCCTTCCTTGTCTCCTTTTCCTTCTCCCATTTCTACATCCATCTACCTTTGCCTGAAGCCCACCAGGTGTGCCATTCAACTTATTAGATTCCTCAGGGTTTGGAGGAACAAAATATCAGAGTTAGGATTGTAATGATTCAACCCCTACCCTAAATATCAATCTACTTCATAACATCCCCAAGTCTTCCTTTGAACATTCCCAGGGAGGGAAAGAACACTAGTTTCTAAGGTTATCCATTAGTTTGTTTAAAAATAATTTATTAAGTACCTAGTATGTGTCAAATATACATATACATAGAAAATTAAATGCTGAGTTGATACAAAATAATTTATAAAGTAGAACATAAGCAGCTAGGGTCATCAGGAAGGCTTCTTCTAGCACAGAGGTTCCCAAACTTATTTGGCCTGCCACCCTCTTTTAAAAAATTTACTCAATGTCCCCCTGGAAATCTACTTTCTCAACCCTTCAATGTCTTTTTTCTGATTTGCCTCATTTTTTAAAAAAATGTAAAATATATATTTTAAAATGATACATCTTAAATTTAATAATTTATTGTAAATTTGTGGGGGATTTTCCTGCACTGAAATCTTGATGATGCAATATCACATCATGTAACAGTATAGTATTGTATGGTAAACAAGTCATTACACATACATATTCCTGCTGATACATGTAAGACTTCCTGACAATGCAATACACATTCGCCTGCCAACACTTCCTTTTTAAGACCTGTCAGCAGACTTGACCACTGATTGGTTATAATTTGCATTTTGCGTGTCTGTTGGGAAAATAATGTAATCACTATTATTTTAACACTGTTACACAACAGATGAAACATGTACAGTTTTCCAAAATTTTCTTCTCTTCTTTCCTAATGCTTTCACTATCCTCTTATTTTTCTTCAATGCCCCCCAATTGCACCTGAGGGTACTACTGCACCACACCACCCATCATTCCAGGGAACACTCCATTGAGTGGTATTGCCCACTTTGGGAACTTCTGCATAGGTGGCACTTGAACTGATCATAAAAGGAAGCTAAGGGTTCTACAGAGCAGAGGTGAGAAAGTTAGCCTGAGTATGACTAGTTAGTATGAAGTATGACTCCAACTCCTACTCTCTCTTTCTGGGTTGACTTGTTCACTACAACCTAAACTCATACTGGCAGGTGAGGGCAGGTAGGGGAGTATATGGGAAGGAATAATACATGGCTACTCCTCACTGCTCTCTCCTAGGGTTCTAGGGTTAATGCAGGTATGAGTGGTGCCTTACTACTTGCCACTATGCCCCCTATGTCCCTATCTATATGCTTTCTGTTAACAAATAGGAAAGCTATGACACATGAATACATAAACAAACATAAACCATTTACTTAATGGTAAGGTAAAAGAAAGAAAAATCATAGCATTTACTCAATTTTAGGCAAAATCAGGAACGATCAACTACAATTATTCAATGGCAGGAAAAAGTAATAATAATCAAAATGTCACATTTCACCCATAAACCTGGATCACACTCTCCCACCAAGGTTCACAGTGTCTAGGGGAGAGCAAGTACACACTTACAGAAACTTAGGAGGGTAGCACATGAGCAGGTAAATTCATATTCTGAGTATAGCTTAGAACTCTGGTCTATAGGTTTTGATGATCTTGGTCCCTTCAGGAACAATCTACGTGATACAAAGTGGTTTCTCTGTAAGCTATTTCCCTAGTTGTTTCACAGACCTATTGTTTTGTTGTTGTTTTGCTGGATTTTAAATTTTGCTACTCTCATGCTCTTAAGTCAATGAAGCAGTAACAAAATCTTTTATCTAAGAGTCACTCTTAACAAGATGGTGGGGAGAAATGTTTTGCTCTCAGTAAAGATAGACAGACAGACAGATGATAGATAGAGAGACAGGGAGATAGCTAGATAGCTGGATAGATAGATAGATAGATAGATAGATAGATAGATAGATAGATTAACAGATAGATAGATAAAAAAAATTAACATTGCACTTGTTCAATGACAAGCAGCCTTCTTACACTAGGGAAATGCAAAGCTCCTTGGGCTGACTTTCTGACAAACCCAACCAGTTCTATATACAGCAGCAGGATTCAAACTCTCCATTCAGCATAGCGCTGAAGAGATCTCTCAGCTATTCCCAAGCTTTCTCCAGCCAGTAAGCTAAGTGATGCTTCTCTTCCAATCAACAGGCTCCCATTAAGGAAGCTAAAGAGTCAGCTGTCTCAGCTGGAAGCCTTCTATATCTTCTATTCCCTGTTTCTTGTGATTCTTTCTGCACTCTGCCCTATATCCTAATTCTTCTCTCTGTCAAGCTTCTTCTTTCTTCCCATATCTTCTTCTTGACTTCTTATACTTTCCAGTGCCTCAAATCATACCTTTCCAGTGGTCAGTGGCTTATCTTTATCTTGTGAGGAAAAACTCAACAAAATCCATGTTTCTGTCAGTTATGAACCCAGCAGTCCTTATATAATATTCTCATGGTCCCCAAACATTTATTTGTTTTTGTTTTACAGTTCCTCGGTTATAAACTTCAAAACTCTGAAAACAATCACAAGCAAATGAATTGACAGACCACAATGCCCTGTAGTCATTGCTACCTAAGTTATTACTCTCCCTTCAAACAGGTCCTCTCAAAAGATTCATCTGAACATCAGTTCTGTGTCTAATCCTCAGAATGGACTGTATCTCTTCTTAATATTTTATTAGAGAGGTCATATTTCTTCACAAATTCATTTGGTTAGTTTTCCTTATACAAATGTTCCCTTTCTACCCCTTCAGGCAGCCAACATCTTCACCTACAAAAGGGACAATTCCTTACGCTGACATGAGAAAAGTTTTTGCAAAAACATGATGATGGGTTTGTTATGAGAATGTCATAAACTGTTATGAGGACTTTTTATTTCTTTTATCGGATCTTATTATTCAGGGCTCAAAGTCATTCCCCCTGAAATTTTTGGTTAACTGAAAAACCTGTCTTCTATTAATATTAACCTTACCTGACTAAAATATGATTGATAAAACATATCAAAAGAAGATTTTTGACATTCCTGGGATGAGAAACCAAATGAGAGGAAGAAAGGAATACAATATCATTAAAACCTCCCAAAAAGATTCTATTTGTGAAAGAATTTCCCTGATTGTGAATCTTCATAAGTAAATCCTTTACTTTCAATTAGCCAATTGTAATTTCTTTAAAATATAGCCTTTTTAAGTGTAAGATTCTGCACACTCAGTGTTTAATTTGTAACCTAAGTTTACCTGTACAATCTGTTTAACTAGTTTTGTTTCCTTAGGAAATGTATGAGATTATGATTCTCTTTAACTAAGCTTATTCATCTTCTATGACATTGAAAGAAACATGAGATTATGTATATGTCTTTTTTGTTTTTATAGCCTAAAATAATGTATGAGATTGTAATAAGTAAAAGAATTTATTTCTCCATCACTCTAACATGATTTTGTCTATAAAAGCCTCTTTAGAATCCTAATCTTTGTTCAGGGTTATTTTTCTACCTCCTCGACTTGTGTTTAATAAAACCTAGGTTTTTATTTCTGTCATTTCTGCATTGTGATAGATTTATTTCAGCAGCAGTAATCTACTACATAAGCTCAAAGAGGAGATATTTCTCACATAACAGAATGTTGTGTACAGCAAACCACAATAGGCCAATTTGACTGGAACATAGAGTATAGGCAGGAAAGTAAAAATGAAATAAACCAAGAAAGGCATATTGGAGTCACAGAATGAAGGATGTTAAAAGCCAGTGGGCCACTGGAACTTCTTGAGTAGGAAAGGTATACAGTCGATCTGTGATTTTGTGTTTTAGGAATACCAATTTATCATCCATGGGGAAGATGGATTGGAGAGGGAAAAGATTGTACACAGGGTGACCAGTCAAGAGGCTATGGTAATAGTCAAGAGAAAAGATGGTAAGGATCTGTATTGGGGTGGTAACTCTGTGAGTGGAGAAAAGGAGATAAATGTGAGAAATATTGTTGAAGCAGAATCAACAAGTTCATTACACATTTTGATGACTCTAATTATTCAAAACTTTCTCTTAAATTTAAACTGAATTATCCTCAGTCTTATCACCACCTTCCAGATCTTCTCCATCTTACCATTATAGATTTTCCTAAAATGTGGTGCCCAGAACTGAGAATAATACTCAAGATGTGCAGGGTAGAAAACAGAGAAGTTATCACCTCCTGTATTCTGAACACAATGCCTTTCTTAATTCAGTCTAAGATCAAATTAATATTTGGGGCTGCCATATAAATTTGTTGATTCTTAATGAAATCCACCAAAACTCCAAGATCTTTTCTAGAACCACTGTCTTTTTATTCCAAACCTAATATTCATTTTATTGCTATGAGACATTAATTTTCACCCATTAACTATATAATATCTTAGCCATCTTGGACAGGGTCAGAAGATAAATAAATTAATAAGTAACTTAACCTAGAATTAAATAGAAGGAAGTCAGATTGGGTCACATATGAGACATTGTGCAGTGATTTTGATACAACCAAGCTGTTTAATGCAGCAATAACGCATCTTTTTAACAACAGGATGCTCTCAATGATATCATATGGCTGCAAACCATGGAAGACCACGATTTAATAAGAATTGGAACTGTCTATAACCCAAAGGGCTATGGAAAGACATATGGTGGCTGTCAATTATCTACAATATATTGGCAGTAATGACTTACTTTTGTGAAAATGATATAAAATATATATCTTTTAAAAGATGTATAAAATATGTCTGTGGTATATTGGTCTAATAGTACAAAATATAGCTTTAAAAGTAAGAAAAAGGAGGTAAGTCATTCATATCTTAAGAGAGGATACACTTAGGTAGGGTGAAATATTAAAAGAACCAGAAAAAGAACCTTCAGGGGATCCACACTCTGGTCATGAAGATGTGCTATGAATCAAACTTGCCTCGTTGTTGCAGTTATTACCTTATTGTCAAGGCTACAGCTTATTGTGTGTTTCTTTGTTCAATCACCACTATATGTATTAAGGCTTAGCCTCACTGTAGGGGGTGTCCTTGGTACCAAAGCAGACCCTAGTATGTGGTCTAGTTTCTCTCTTCTAATGAAATAAGGAAGGCTTTTTGCTTATAATCACCGTTTGCTCTTTGGTCATTTATTTTTAGAGTTTGACAAAAATAATTGTCATATTATTACCTATGTCTACTAAAGTCCTGTTCCTATGAGTCAATGTGGTTTTGAGGTGACACCAATACTGCACAATTGCTTGGCAGCTCAAACCAAGCCAGACAGGTTTATGTGTCCAGTGTCCCGGCAGGAGACTGTGACGTTGACTGTCTAAGCACCGGCCTGGTGAAGAGCAGAGGGGCTTGTCACTAGAAGGTCAGCCACCAGGACTCTATTTTTTTGGTCACAGAGATTCATAAAACTGATTACCAAGGTGAGGAAGGGATGGAATCTTTGCTGGCTGAGAGTGGGATTATGCTGATGAAATCCCAGCTCTTTTTACATTTAAGGAATCAAAGTAATTATTGACTACAGAGCTGGCTCTCCCTACCCCCATCCCACCAGGTCTCCAGCCAAGTCCATCCGCCCAGTGTCCGCTCTTGTGGTTTCCTTCATGCTGAGGAGCATTACTAGAGCACCATGGTGAAAAACTCACCCAAAAAGCTCAGTCCCTTGTGGGGACACCAAGAAGTCTGGGGGAGCAGATGAAGGAAACCACTAGACCAAAAGCAAAACACTCAGCCTCCTTAGGTGGTTTGTGGGAGCTTAGGCAAGAGAGGCAGGAAATCTAAAGACTCTGGAGCTAATTATTTATTTTCTAAATGTCAATCTGACAGCTTCATCTATTTTTGGCATCTTCATTACAGAACAGTCTAAAAATTCCTCCACACTGCAAGTGGAGCCGGCCTCCCCATTCTTTACTCTTCTATCTCTTTAGCACTGCTTACTCTGCTTCCTATATCCCTCCTCCCCTCTTATTTAAACCTGTGTAATGCCCTCAGGCCTGTAACAACATTTCTCCAAGCTCCTTCAGTCACACTGAGGTAGTTATCTAAGTTAAGAACAGCTTAAAGTATAACTTCCAGGGGACCATTTGTATTTTAACAGAGATAAAAGCCTTAACTTAAATGAATGAAGCTCTTAATGTCAAATTTCAGGGGTCAGACAACATAGAGAATTTAGGGAACATCATGGGCCTTCCTCGGTCACCATGATCACAGCACATAGGCACTGGTCTATTCTGTCTAGGCATAAGTCCAGCTCTCTTCATAAGGTCATAGATTTAGATCTGGAAGGGACCATTTATTTCAACCTCCCTTATATTCCATGTGGATAACTGATGGCAAGACAGTTTAAATGACTTGATCAGGGTCACACAGATGGCAATTGACTAGGACAAGATTTGAAGTCAGGTCTTCCCTACTCCAAGTCCAGTGTTTGGCCCACTACCTCATTTCTCCTCCAGTCTTTTCATCATTGTCATGTGTTCTAAGGACTAGCACCTATCCTAGCTCCCAGCTAATGAAAATGTTGCATTAGGCTGTACTATAATTTATAATTTCTTTTTTAATTCTTAAAGCTTGAAATACATCAGAACTGAAATCTTACCCATTTAATCCCTCCTCAAGACAGTAATAGCACTCACCCTCAGCGTCAATTATGATTATCTTTTGCATTGATCTCTTCCCCCAAATTGTTTGTAATAATGTTTATTAGAGGAATAGGCTAGGAGTTAAGAACATTGTCTTGAATTCAAAGGACTTAGGTTCATATCTTGCCTCTGATGCCATTATTTGCCTTTGGGAAAGACTTTGGGAAAATCATTTGATCTCTCGAGAGCTCAGTTTCTTCATATATAAAATAAAAAGTTTGGAGTAGTTGTCTCTGAGGTATTCTCCATCATAGAATCATAGATTCTATGAAGTCCTTTCCCCTCTCAGTGTCCATCTCTGTAAATACCTTTGTGTGTGTGTGTGTGTGTGTGTGTGTGTGTGTGAGAGAGAGAGAGAGAGAGAGAGAGAGAAAGAGAGAGAGAGAGAAAGGGAAGGAGGGAGAAGGAGTGGGAAAGACAGAGACAGACAGAGACAGAGAGAGAAACAAAGAAAGAGAAAGAGAGAGAGAGAGAGAGAGAGAGAGAGAGAGAGAGAGAGAGAGAGAGAGAGAGAGAGAGAAAGAACTAGTTATTCTTGTTATTGATGAGGAGAATAAAATATGTTCCAGAACAGTATAGGCAAACTCACAGTCGGGTTACAGGCTTAGTAGAGGAAGGGGAAGGATGCTGCACCTTCATTTCTAACCCATAGACATTGATGGCAGGGGGAGCAGTTATGTCCCATCCTGCCCTTCACTCCTACCATGTGTCCTACTATGAGAAACAACAGAAAAGCTTGATAGACCACTAATCTGATCTAATATAATATTTCTTATGTTCTTACACTGTATTACTTGGCATCTTCTGAGTCCCAGAAAGGTTAAAAACATCACCAAGTTTACCGAGCAAATCAAGTTGTTGTCAGACCTAGAACTCTCAGTCCCTTTAATACCCTGTGGATAAATGGACCCCCCCCGTCTTTTATTTTTTTTATCAAGTTATTCCTGTTAAAATCGGCTGTCTGGTGTAAAATATGTTTAATAACTTCCCCCAAAGAATGTGCAACCTTTCTATACCTTCTTATTGCTCCCCTTATCTGACAGAGCTAGTATGATTTTTACCCAAGTATTCAGATAACATTTTCTTTAAAAAAAAATTAAAATGATTTTTTAAAACTC
>JAQQSW010011830.1:0-12666 GCA_028646575.1 Pseudocheirus occidentalis | reverse complement strand
GGGGAGGGGCTTTACAGTGGGATTGCTGTTTTAGGGTTGGGGCAGGGGCAAGACAGTGAAAAAATTTGTAATTCAAAAATGTAATGAAAATGAATAATGTAAACAAGAAAACAAATAAAAAATAAATTTAAAAAAACCCAACACCCTCAAGTCCTTTCCCGATTGTTCCCTTTCTCTAGTAATTGGACTGCTTCTTAAAATTGTTCACATTTTGTGTCCTACACTTTGCGACCCCATTTGGGGTTTTCTTGGCAAAGATACTGGAATGATTTGCCATTTCCTTCTCCAGCTCACTTTACAGATGAGGAAACTAAGGCAAAGAGAGTTAAGTGACTTACCCAGGGTCACACAGCTAGTCAATGTCTGAGGCTAGGTTTGAACTCAGAGAGGAGTCTTGCTGACCCCAGGTGCAGCATTCTGTGCTCTATGGCATCACCTAGCTGCTCTCTTCTCAAAATCAATTTGTATTCCTTTTTTCACCTGTGTACCACCAGCAGAATACATGGTCCATGAAAACAAGGACTTTAGTTATTTTATTTTCAATGCATCTCCAGTGACTGGAACATTTTATGTGCTTAATAAATATCTGTTGAGTTTGGTTGTTGAATTGAACAGATGCTGGAAACCTAGGAGTTCCTAAACTGAATGATGAGCAGCTAGGTGGCTCAGTGAATAGAGTACCAGTCCTGAAGTCAGAATGACCTGAGTTCAATCCAACCTCAGACACTAATTGTGTGCCCCTAGGCAAGTCACTTAACTCTCTTTGTCTCAGTTTTCTCATCTGTATAATAAGGTAGAGAAGGAAATAGCAAATCACTCCAGTATCTCTGCCAAGAGACGCTCAAATGGGGTCACAAAAAGTCAGACACAACTGAAATACCTCCTCAACATCAACAACAAACTGGATGTTGAAAGAAATTGTGTTAAATGTAGCATAAGTGTGTTGTAGTGGAAGGATCTATGGGGTCAGAAGTTAGTGGACTATTTGATCATGAACAAGTAGGGACTCAGTTTTCTCATGTGTGAAATGAGGATAATAATGTTCACACTACCTCCCCCAAAGGAGTGTAATGAGGAAAGTGTTTTCTAATCTTTAAAGAGTCCTAAAAATGAATTGTTGTTCTTATAGGCCCATAAGCTATTATCCTCAGGAGGAGACTAGCACTTATTAAGCAGGATCCTGGGCATACCTAGCACTCCACAGTTATAACATGAAAAAGGTGCTCACATCCTTACTAGACAACAAGCCATCTCAGGCTTCTTGAATGTGAATGAACTTCATGAACCTGATTCCCTCATGTTGTTGGAATCCAGCTACCATCCTTAGGGAAACAGGATCTCTTGCTCTACCATACAGAACCATAAAGTCTCATTCTTGGAAGGGGCCTCAAAGTCAGCTGAGGGTGCTGTGTATATGGAGACTAGAAAATAAAGTTCTTACCATCAAAATCCTTAGCACTGTCAAGTGGCCCTACAATAGAAACTAATATGATTTTATCTATGGAAATTCCATTAGAGAATAAATTACAATCTGCTTTGCCACTGTACCCTAAGGACCATAGGATCTTTTCATCTGACTTGCAGCCGAAACCTTCCATTTGTGTGATATCCTACGTGAAAACATAAGATCCTTGAGAGCAGGGACTGTCTGTCTTACTGTCCTGTTTGCATCCTCAGAGCTTAGCACACTTTCCCACATGGTATACACACCCTTAATAAATGCTTTATTCATTCACTCAATCAATCATCCGGTCCACCCCATTCCTGATCAAGAATCCCCTTTAAGAATAGAGTACAAGCACCCTGGCACACACAGCATGACATGCCAGCACAGGTTCTTTAATCTGCTCTTCTAGGAAAAGACAGTTCAAAAAAGGGTTTAACAATCGTACTTTTAATCATTTTCACTAGTTCAGGGGAAAGGTCACCACCCTGAACATCAAAGAAAATACAAGCAGAGAAATTAATATAAAGACCAACAGACAGGGCTCTGACTGCCTGAATCAGAGCAATTTTGCTATACACTTTACATACACCACTGAATCGAGAGAGCCTTCACATCTGAGCAGTCGAGGAGATTGAACATACACTACTCAGAGTCTCGACCAGGAAATCAAATTGTCTTGGCTCAAATCAAATTGAGCCCCCAAAGGAAAATACCAACTCAAAGCATACATACACTTCTCAGTCAGAAGGTGTCACAACCCTCATGACTCAGTGCCTAATCAATGTAGTACCAAAAGGTGTGGAAGTCTTCCTACAAGCAAGTCTCCCCTTAAGCAAGCTCCTCCTTAGGCAAGTCCCTCCCCCAGTGGGCTCCACATGAGGCCTATTAATGAGCAGAAAGGATCTTATCATCCCTCTAACATTACAAGGACATACCAGACAAGTAATCCCACCTAATTACTGCCTGAACCCTCACCAAAATCCTCCATAGTACCAATGTGCTATAGATCTTTATCTGGGCCATTTAATATGTGATGAGTATGAGCATACCCCTTGACCTGTCCATCTGTGGTCATTCACTTCATAGCATGACCAGCCTGAATCCTTTGCCTCATATATTTCCTGTATTTTTTTAGCATTACTTCTTGTGTTCAAGTCACTGTTGTTAATACATAACCTTCTGACTGGACACATCACCTTTTCTCCCCACGAAGCATGGGAGATGCCTTATTAGAAAAGATCCATTAAGACCATGCTTTGCTCCAGTGTAATCAATAAACAATGAATGCAATATTGTCTTGGATTCACTATACTTCTAAGTCCCACATGTGACTGTGAAGGTACAGGCTACTATTTTTTTTAAGTGAACATTTTAAAAACAGTAATAAAAACTATTGGCAAAGTTGGACTATGACCATCTCATATTTTCATTAATACTCTCCATCATTCTCACAAAATTTTAGAGTGATTACAAAGGAGGACATATGGCTTGGAAGTTGCATGTGTCTTCTCTTCCCTCTTTCTTTGGGGTAATAATATATTGTCCAGGATATGTTCCACTCTTTTGTACTCTTCTCAGCTTTTATCAGTCAGTCAGTCAGTCGGTCAGTCAACAAACATTTATTAAGTAAATGCTAGAGACCAGAGCGGAAGGTAGTTACATGGTTTAGTGTATAGAGCACCAGGTTTGGAGTCAGGAAAACCTGAGTTCAAATACAGTCTCAGACTCTTACCTGGGAAAGCCATTTAGCCTCTGTTTGCCTTCATTCGCTGGAGAAGGAAATGGCAAACCATCCCAGTGTCTTTGCCAAGAAAACCCCAAGGACAGAACATGATGGCCTAGTAAGGAGATGAGGACTGGGGCTCCAAAGAAGACCAAAACACAGTCCCTGACCCGAGAGAGTACACAGAAGAAATACACAGAGTAGAGGAAGACAGTCCGGAAGGGAAAAGCATTAGCAGCTGTGGAGACAAGGAAAGGCCTCCTCCAGGTAGTGAAATGCTTCAGTATTTCAATAGATCTGTGATTTCATTCATCCAGACTCATGCCTCCTTGTAAAGGCACAGATCATAAGCCATCCATGCTTTTCCATCTTGTCTGACTCTTGTCCATATCCACCTATAAATCCTCCAAGAGTGGCCCCCCTCCTCTCTAGCTCTTGACATTTTGTAGATGCCAATGGAGCATGAAGGATGTTCATCATTTTCCCCTTCCTCTCATTACTTGACTGGCCCACCTCTTTCCAATCATATATTGCTCTGACATCACTTATACCCTTCTTCTGCATATAGCCCTGGAATACCTCTTCACCTGTGAGTTCCCAGAAAAACCCACTAAAACCCTTACTCATAAGTCCCCACTAATACATAATGGACAGCTAAGTGGCACAGTGGGTAGAGTTCTGGGCCTGAAGTCAGGAAGGCTCATCTTTGTGAGTTCAAATCTGGCCTCAGATACTTAGCAGCTGTATGACCCTGGGCAAGTCACTTTACTCTGTTTGCCTCCGTTTCCTCATCTGTAAAATGAGCTGGAGAAGGAAATGGCAAATCACTACAGTACCTTTATCAAGAAAATCTCAAATGGGGTCACAAAGAGATGGACACTGCTGAGCTACACCAAAATGAATTTTACTTTTACTATCCAGTAAAAGAATAGATTTGTTTTAAAAAAATTAATTGAGCAAATCAAGTGATAAGAAAAGATTCTTTTGCAAACATGGAATATACTTTTCCAAAGGTTGTCACACCACCAGTGAAGGAGGCCAAACACAGAGAGAGCACAGGTGCCCAGAGAACATTTGTGGAAGTCACACATTTAAAAGTACGCTTAGCCAGGGTACAAATTTGGCCAAAGCAGCTCACACCTCTAATATTACAAATATGATGTATCGTGCTGTTTCCCCACTGGGCATCACAGCTCTGCTCTCTGCAGAGGATGTCACTTCTTCTGGTCCTATCATTTCTGCCCTCTGTCTTCTCTGTGCACTGAACATCACATCATCTATTCTAGTTATCTCTTTTGGTCTTATTATTACTGAGCTACTCTCCACTATCAGCTTCCTGGGTGCCAAAGCCTTGACAGCTCTATAAAAGCATAGCCAAGGGCTGGGAGTCACTACACCCAGTCAGACAGTCAAGAGAAGCCCCCACATTAAAACTTTCTATTCTTTTGTGAATGAATGCATCTAGCAATAATTTGAAAATTTTGACAACTGTCGGACATAATTAGAAAGTTTTCTTCTAACTCCTGTTACATCCTTGATGGGATCTCACATCCTCCCAAAGCATCAGGGATTCTACTAGAAAAAAAAAACAGGATTTGTGTGGAGAGTGGATCACTGAGGGGAACTTCACTACTATAATCATCTTTGATCAACATACTAATAGGGGCCCCAAACAAAAACTTTCCAAATACAGCAAGACTGTCACCTCTACTTCCCTGGTCCACATTCTTACCATTATAATATATATCTGCCAGCAACAAAACTGTTGACTTTTGAGTCATATTCTGATAAGCACAAAAACTCCATGTCTGCCTACGTGCACAAATCTTTACTGTTAATATGCTGCAACCTATCTGTGCCCCTAGGTGCCTCTCTATTAGCCCATGGATGACCTGCAACTCTAGTTCTTAATAGACTGTGGGATTTCATTTTTGGGAATCAAATAGCACCACTAGAAGAAGAATGTTAAAAAGATGAAATTTTATTTCAGGGAGAAGCTCAGGGTTTTTAAAAGCCCTATATGATTTCTCAATAAAAGGGCTCTCAGCCCACTGGCCTTCTCCTGGTCAGTTCTAAGCCCCGCAAACTGCCCGTTTGCAGTATCTGTGCAATATAGATATAAACCAGCTCTATAAAGTGTGCATGTAACTGACTATTCAAGTCAGGAAGATTGGTATTCTTCACCCACTTGGTTTTTCCAAAGTGGATATTTAGGCTGATTTTTTTTAACGTCTTGCTTAATAATGTTAAGAAATTTTGTTTTTTAATATTTAACATTAAGAAATTTTTATGAGTTGAATTGAATCTGTCATTCATTTTGTTGTCATCTGGACTTTAGCTATATGGCGCACTTACTTCAAGATTCAATTTAGCTAAAATATTTGGGGAACAAAACAGTAGGGTGTATTATAGAGCCTGTGGACAGACAAGCATCAGAAAGAGAAATCAGGGGAAGAGCGGCTCTTTTAGATACTGTAATGAGAATGAGAATTTGAAGAGTTAATCTGTCTCTTAATAGACCGGGGTGGGGGGGGGGCAGTTTGAAGACCTCCCCTGCTTTGAAAGTAAACTGTGCCCCGCAATAGGCTGGAGTTAATCATATGGAGCCTGTGATGGAAGGAATTTGCTGAAGGGTGCAGCAGAGCTCACAGGAAGCTGGTCAGAGCTAGCCAGACGATGGGGAAGAGAGGAGCTCAGGCAAGGAGATAGAGAGATTTGTGAGTAAATATTGATCTTGTATTAGTTTGTGGGAAGACTGAAGGATGGTGTGGCTCTCAGCGTTATTATGGCTTCTGAATATCTTTGGAACTATGATGGAATTGGTTTACTGGTTTGGGAATTTGGTTTTCTGGTGTCTAAATAACTGCTTCAGTTCTATCCTCTATCAGAATTTGGTATATTTTACAGTCAAAATCATGCAATACTTATAGCCACGGTCTTTATTGTGATCATGGGCACTGTAAATATTGCATTGGCACTACACATGCTCATAGAGTAAATGATTCTCCTTGATACTGTCTTCTCTGCCACAGTTCAATCCCCTCTTTACTCCATGCTTCCTCCTATCTCTAGGATCCAACACTCAATCTCTTCTTTCTGATTCTGAGATAACTTCTCCCTTTTATACGAATTGCCAAGGGTCTGATCCTCTCACTACAACAATGGCTTTAATTAATCCAAGGAGGTGTACAGATCCTGTTCATACTCAGTTTTGATTATTTGATTCAATTAAAAATATTTTTGCTTAGTCAAAATACCAGGAACAAATGGGATGTTTTCAACCTTACTCTTACATCATATACATATACATATACATATACATATACATATACATATACATATACATATACATATACATATACATATACATATACATATACATATACGTATAGGTATACGTATACGTATATAGAAATATATACACACATGTATATATGCATATGGAGCAGTTAGGTGGCTCACTGGTTATAGCACTGGGCTTGGAATCAGGAAGACTTACTTTCATTAGTTCAAATCTGACCTCAGACATTTACAACTGTGTGACTCTAGGCAAGTCACTTCATCCTGTCTGCTTTAGTTCCTCATTTGTAAAATGAGCTGGATTGGATAAGGAAATGGCAAACCACTCCAGTATCTTTGCCAAGAAAACCTCAAAAGGGGTCACAAAGAGGCTGACACAACTGAAATATAAATATATGTTCTTGTTGCTATTCAGTTATGTGAACTTTTTGTGACTCTATTTGGGGCTTTCTTGACAAAGATACTGGAGTGATTTGCTGTTTCTGTCTCTAAATCATTTTACACAGGAGGAACTGAGGCAAAGAAGATTAAGTGACTTTCCCAGGATCACACAGCTAATAAGTGTCTGAGGCCAGATTTGAACTCATGAAGATGAGTCTTCCAAATCCCAAATCCAGGGCTCTATCCACTGCACCACATAGCTGAGATAGATAGATAGATAGATAGATAGATAGATAGATAGATAGATAGATAGATAGATAGATAGATGATAGACACATGTACATATACATGCACACATATACCTATGTATACCTATATACACACATATACACACATTTTAATGAACAGTATTCATCTAAAATGCATTAAAATTTATGCACATTTATACTTTTTAACAAATTTTAGATGAATACTGTCAGTCTGGAAAGTTTTAAATGTCATTTTTAGGTCATTTAGGGTCAAGAAGTACACTGTGTGTATGTACAATTAAGATGTTTACTCCATAGCTTATTTCTGAATCTTATTATCTTGCTCTATATGTGCCAAACTTAGAGAGTCATTAAAACTGTCTGACAGAATTCTTTACCAATTGGAAACTTGGTATCCCTCAAAAATACTGCCCTACAGAGTATCTCTTTTGAAGCCTCGATTCATTTCTGAGCTTACTGGTAGGTAAATCTGCCCCTGTCCAAACACTTTTACTGGATTTGCTTCATTTAGTGACTCCTGAGGAAAATGGTCCTCTTTTCAGTGATCCCTTTAAGACTTTTTAATTGGAATTTTTTTATTGTGTCACCAACCTGGCCTGAGCTCATTTCAGAAATGTGCTGAAGTGGATACTGGCAAGGACAAGTGAGACTGAAAAATGTCCCACATAGCACATCTCAGTATTTTTCTTCTAAATGAGTCAGGATGTGAGGATTAAGGGTTGCCCCCCTTTATACAAAAATAATTTTTTTTGAGATGCCAAAGACATAGTAAGGAAAATAGGCCTTCACAGAGAAGGAAAAAAGGAAAATGACCTGAAATTCACAGGACTAAATTCTTCATACCCAATATGACCAGAACATCCTAGATGTAGGTTAAGATACACTTTCCCAGAATCCCCACTAACCCAATTTTAGCACCCCACCTACACGAATATGCAAATTTCAGGAAGGGTGTATTCTAAATTTAATGACCAAAATTAATTGTAATAACCAATATTGGACCCCAAAAAAGATGATAAAATATTCTTCCCTTCTTTCAAGAGAGAAAGGTGAGGACCTGAAGTTTTGCAATGTTGCATAAACCGTGGGAACTGATGATTGCTTTTGCTTAACTTTTTCTTTGCTACTAGAGAGGTTTCAAAGGAATGGAATATATTGAGAAGTCACTGGAATGCAAAAAACAAAAGGTATTAACAGTCAAATGAATCTGTGATCTTATCAATACAAGTGTCTCCTCCAATGACACTGACCATAACCCATCCACAACTGGCCATCCTATCAGATGTTGGCATGGTATAGTAGCTAAGACTCTGTACTTGTTGTCAAGATGAATTCAGATCACACCTCAGACTAGTTATGTGACTCTTGGCAAGTCATTTGACTTCTTTATTCCTCAGTTTCCCCATCTGTAAATGAAAAGGTTAGACTCAATGACCTCTAAAATTGTGGACCCATATCCTCTTAAAAGTTTACCTAAAGCAGGGGTGAGGAACCTGTGACCTCAAAGTCACATGTGGTACTTGGGTGTAAACTTTCTACTGAGTCCAAGTGTTACAGAATAAATCCTTTTATTAAGGAGATTTGCTCTGGGAAGTTTGGATTTAGTCAAAGGGTCACACTTGAGGACCTAGAGGGCCACATGTGGCCTTGAGGCCACAGGTTCCCCATCCGTGGCCTAAAGGTTTCAACAAGATTCTTGAAGCCTCACTCAAGTTGTCCTGTCATCCCAAGGATGCCAATGGAGCAGTATGTCCAATGGGTGTCCCTCACTATCACCGTATGACCAGACCTTCTTTTTATTTTTATTATATAATTTATAATTGTCTTTCATAATTCCTTGTTTATACTGTGTTTCAGCCTCACCCACCATGCACCTCACCATTCCTCTCTGGATGATTCCCAGCTCTTTGAAAGATGATGGTCTTCTAATTCTTTGGAAACTGTAGTGTCCCACAACTTGCAGTCAGTCACAACCAGAAGAACATTGGTTTTAAAAAGATGTGCAACCCAAAAGGCTATCTATATATACCATCAGGCACTGCCAAAATTTTAATGTAATTAAATAATTGAGAAAGAAAAGCCAGAGTACAAAGAAAACTAATGAGGCCATTTACCTTTATAGTCCATCAGGAGACCAGTCCTGAAAGTCACCATCTGATCTCCCAAGGATAGGGGGTTGTCATTTCTTGTGCATGTCTTAACAAACGTTGAGAGATCATCCTGGTCTAGTCCCTTGATTCTTCACAGGGATACATCTAAATCACCTTTCACTACTTGTTACCTGTACTAGTTGTTCCTTTTTTACATACAAATATGGTCTTTCTCCATAGAGAGTCCAGCCTAACAATTCACAGAGGAAAAACAAAGTGGATGAATAGACTGCATACTAGTATGGAAAGAGAGCAGGATCTGCAGTAAAGAGACTTTTGTTCAATCTCATTTCTGCTACCTATTACTTTGAAATAGCAAGTCCCTTTTACTTTGAGCAAGTCCTTTCATATCTAATCATCACAGTTTCCTGATCTGCAAAGTGAAGGAGGTGGATTAGATGGCCTATAAAATCCCCTCCATTTCTAAATCTATAATCCTATGATCCTGAGAAGTATATCTTGCTACATACTAGCAAGACTATGAGATGCATTTGTTTGAACGACCCATAGAGTTGGGTTCATCAAGTATATGTATTTTGTATAGACCCGCAGGATGAACAGTGGACTAAGCTTAGAATTTAGGACAAAAGCAGATTGGATTGGATTTGGGAAATTTCACTGTGTTTTTAATCTCTTCGGGCTTCCCTCTGAAACAGAGATCCATATTTTTAACGTAAGACTCTTCCAGAGATTCCATATCTGTGAAACATGTCATGAGGAATTGCACAGAAGTAGTATAAAGTATATTATCAGAGAGATGCATGACTGTGAAAAAAAGGTAGACCAGTGATGCGTGAGAGCGGTGAGAAACTGATGGAAAAGTTGTATGCTCCATTGGTATCCATGCAACTTTGAAACAACTAGAGGAATATCCATATATGTGAGCTACGGAGGATTAATGGAAGAACACAAACAAGAATTAAACAGAAAGAAAAGGTATGAATAGTTTGCGATCTGTACTGCTCGAAGGAATACCAAAATCAGGGAGATTGCAGCTCTATCAAACTATCCATTTGCCTTTCTAGAGATAGGAGAAGAATAATAAGGTAAATAAGACCAGAGTCAGGACTGAAACCAAGGTCTTATGTCTCCAAGTCCAATGTTATTTCTACTACAAAACACTACCTCTATTTGAATTTTGGTGAGCTGTCACACTGATTTTTCTAAAGCCAAATCTGACCATCCTACTCCCCTCCTTCCTTTTTTTTTTTTTTTTTTTTTTTTTTTTTTTTGCTTTTTTGGAGGGGATAAGGCAGGGCAATTGGGGTTAAGTGCCTTGCCCACAGCTAGTAAGTGTTAGGTGTCTGAAGTCGGATTTGAACTCAGGTCCTCCAGATCCCAGGGCTGGTGCTCAATTCACTGCGCCACCCCACTACTCCCCTCCTTAAGAAACTCCAGTAGCACCTTATTACCTCTTGAATCAAATATAAACTCTATATTTGGCATTTAAAGCCCTTCACAACCTGGCCCCAAACTACTTTCCCATCCTTATTGCGTGTTATGTCTCTCCATCTACACTATGGTTCTGCCAAACTGGCCTTCCTTCTGTTCCTTATGCATCATACTCCATCTCCCAGTTCTGTGAGTTTACACTGACTGTCACTCATGTCTAAAACAAACTACTTCCCCACTGAATTAGAGACAGCTTACTACAGTGAATAGAGTGACAGTCTCAGAGTCAGGAAAAGCTGTTCCAAGTCCTCTTTCTGCTTTCACTATTGTCCTCAAATCCTCAGTGTCTAACCCTGTGCCTACTACATTATATTACCTTAATAAATATTTACTGATTGATTAATTGCAAAATGGCCCGAAATCCATGATGAACTCTGCTGCAGCTAGGTGGCCATCAGAAAGAGTGTCAGGCCTAGAGTGTGGAAGATCTGGCTTCAGAGCCAGCCTTGGACTCTTAACTTGCCTATGTGACCCTGGGCAAGTTATTTAACCTCTGTCTCAGTTTCTCCAGCTGTAAAATGGGGATGATAATAGTACCTACCTCCCAGAGTTGTTGCAAGGATAAAATGAGATGATATTTGTACAATGCCTAGCACACATGATAAGTCCTATATAAATGTTAAACTGCCATTATTATTATTGTTATTATTATTATTATTAGTGGTGGTGGTGGTATTATAGAAAGGATGAAATGCATCTGAAAAATAATGGGCAGAATTGAGTGATCCAGAAGATAAGCCACCCATCCAAAAGCTGATCACTAGTCTGCCTGCCTATCTTGCACCAATGTCAGTTTGTTACTTTCTGAATCCAGTGAGGTAGCCCATAAAGAGATAGATGCCATATCCTTAACTTTGCCATAGAAAGTTAATTTCCTCCTCATGTCCCTCCAGCCTGGAGCCACCCGATATAGAATATGAGCTGGGGGCTCTGTGCTCTGTTCGAGTGAAAGACAATCAACATAAGAAACATTAGCCATGGCAGTGCTCAGGATTGCTCCATGTGACAGATGAAAAGGAAAACCAGTCATCTGAATTGAATTTTCAGCTGGGGCCTAAGAGGCCAAATTTAATCATCCACCTAAAATTATCACACAAGTCAATATTTTCCCCCTTCTCCTTGCAGAGAGAAAGAAACTGATTCTCTGTTTTTCACTCAAGCAGGTGGCCTTGAGGCAGCTCACCAGCTGGCTGAAATCTAAGTACCTTCCGCCAAAGACAAAAGCAAGTGAGATGATTGATTATCTCCCCATTGTACTGGAAGTGCACCTCCTCAGCCAATCAGCATGCAGGGCTGCTATCTGATTAGCATTGAGCAAAACTATTCCTGGGAGCAGATGAACAGAGGTGAACAAATCACAGTCCCTGGTTAGCTGCTGTTTCCTCAACCAAATCAATTCCATTCAATGAGCTGATTTTGATCAGGCTCTCCTTAGATTCTTAGTTATTAAACCACTGTGTTATTGGGTTATGTTTAATGTCCCTTAAGAAGTGACTATGTCCAGAGGAAACTCCCACCCAGTTAGGTGGAGACATTACTGGAAAAAATGGACAAAAATCCCCTAGTTTGTGTTGGTCATGGTCTGTGCTATGATGAGAGTGTGGGGGCCTTAAATGGGAGCACAGACCCTTCAAAATATGGAAGGTAGAGGCCTTTGAATTTTTTTGAAGAGTAAGTTGATCAGATCTGTGTATGAGGAAGAATAACCTGGCATTAGAGGGAAACATCAGAGGCAGAGAGCACAAGTAGGAAACTATCATCATAGGATTGTGTCTCTTTATTCAACTAAATAAATTACTTCAATTTAATTTTTAAAAACCAATTCATTCAGTACCTGCTATGTGCCAGGCCTGACCTGGCTTCAAGGAGCTTAGATTCTACTTTGAAAGTAAGGAAAAGAAAGAAAGAGGGAAGGAAGGAAGGAAGGAAGGAAGGAAGGAAGGA
>JAQQSW010011829.1:0-12666 GCA_028646575.1 Pseudocheirus occidentalis | reverse complement strand
TTTTGGATCTGTTTAATAGTATCTTGATTTCTCATGAAGTCATTTGCTTCCATTTGCTCCACTCTAATTTTGAAGGAATTATTCTCTTCAGAACGCTTTTGAGATTCTTTTTCCATCTGGCAAACTCAATGTTTTGAGGCATTCTTCTCCTCATTGGCTTTTTGGGTCTCTTTTGCCATTTGACTTAATCTATTTTTTTAAGGTGTTATTCTCTTCAGTCAGGTTGTTGACTCTTTCTTGCATCATTCTCATTTCTCTTCCCAATTTTTCATCCATTTCTCTTATTTGGTTTTCAAAGTCCTTTTTAAGTCAATCTATGGTTTGTAGGTAATTTTCTTGTTTTTTGGAAACATTTGGTGTGGGCGTTCCGACTCTGTTGTCTTCCTCCCACTCCATGCTTTGATCCTTTTTGTCCCCAAACAAGGATTCTATAATTTGATTACTGGTCTTACTTTGCTTCCTTTTCCTCATGTTGGCCAGTCAATTAATTGTTTGATATTTTAACTCTGTGGAACTCTGCTTCAAGGGGGGAAAAGCTTTCCCAAATCACTGGGATTTTCACATGTGCTAGAGCTATTACATGGGTGCTACAGCTCCCATCAGCTTTGGCTCTCTGAAAGCACACCCAGGACCACCACCTAAGACCACGATCTGGATCTAGGCCACTCAACACAAGAGCCCTTGGTCTTTGATCAGTTGCTTTGTCCCCCTCTGAAGTCTGTAGGCCAGAAGCTCTGAGGCAGCTGAGTTGGGCTGCTTCCTTGCCCTTAGGGCAGCTCGGCTAGAATGCTGTATTTCCCCCAAATTTAGCTTGAATTCCTGACCTTTCTCTTAGGCTTATTCCTCCTGGCATGATAAATGAGGAGATTACCCCAGGTGCCGCTGATCCACTCTCTTGTAGACTCCAGCTGTGGCTTCTCCTGAACCACTCCTGGGGCCAGGCAAGGGTTTTGGACTGGGTTGGCCTTGGTTCCCAGCCTGCTCTGATGAGCCCCGCCTGCCAAGCTGCCTTCAGCAAGAGATGTGTTTTCTGTATTTTTGTGGATTTTGGAGCCCTAAAATTTGTTTAGAGTCATATTTTATGGGTATTTAAGGTGGCTGTGTAGGAGCTGTGAAACTTTGCTGCTTCTGTGCTGCCATCTTGGCTCTGCCCCAGGACATTTTTTTCAACTAGGTGACTAGTAGATTTTTCTGTTTTTGATTTGCTCTCTGCTTCTAAGAAATTTGAGTTTTCTTTTTTAATATTTGTTATAATAAGATATCTAATGTTTTGTTTGTTTTTCCCCCTTTTGTCAGTGTTCAAATAGTCCAAAAATTATTATTTTTTTTCTCTTCCATCTCTTTCCCAGGTCAGTTGCTTTTATTATGAGATTCTTTACATTTTCTTATATTTTATATAGATTTTGTTTCATTTTTAATACTGATTCATATAGCCATTTGCTTCTTGCTTCATTCAAATTTTTATGGAGTTTGTTCATTAGATAAGGTTTTATACCTTCTTAGGACAAGTTGTTAATCCCCTTTCTAATTCTTTCTTCCTTGATTCCAATTTCTTTTCCCATAACTTTCCTTAAGTTCTCTCAATTTATTTGTGGGAAAAAAAAGCATTTTTCCTGCTTCATCTTTTCCAGAATTTTAGTTAAATTTTTGTCCAAGATATGACTTTGAGACTTTAATAAAGTTGTTTTAGTCACTGCATTTTTATAAGTTTGCTGTCTTTAGTTTCCCTGACACCAGAATAAGTTCTTTATGATGTGCCTTTCGTTTATTTCTTTGCTCATTCTCCCAGACTACTGTCTGACTTTGGATTTAGGTTAGGGTTAGATCCTGTGGCAATTCTAGAAAGAATATGAGAGTTGGTCCTGTTCTTGCTTTCTTGGGACATTGAGGGTTGTGTTATCACAGGATCTCAGATAGAGACTGGGGACTTTCAAGCTTTTAGGGCTGCCAGAGGTGTCTGATTCAGTGCAAAATCTTATTATTTTTCTTTAGTCTGAACACTGCAAATTCCTGTCTTCTATTTGGGTCTGAGCAAGCATAGCCTGCTGCTTGACTCCACCCTTATCAGCTAGCTAGAAAGTTTATTGGTTGTTGAAAGAACTTTAGGTTCCACTTTGATCTCATATTTCTCCCTTACTTACTCCTCTATGGGTTAATCTTAGATTCGAGAAATGTGGTCCTTCTCTGGGCCTGGGATCTGTGCTGCACAACTGCAATTGATACTTATTTGTGAGCTGAACTACCTCCTTTCTCCATGCTCTGCCTACCTTCTCCCTGCAGCCAAATGTCATCTCCATGTACAGGCTAATTCTGTGACCTAGAACTGGATAATGGGCATCAAGTTGACTTTGTCCATACCACTATACCTACCAATCACCACCACTTCCATCTCTCACTTCCTTGTAGTTCCTTAGTATGGGTCTAATGTAGTACTGATATGTACCTATGACCTCCTCTTTTAATATCCTTGTTCCTAGACTCCCCACCTCCAGGGTCTGCAGACATTTCCTGTCTGTCTCTGTATGATAAACTTGATAGAAAAATGTCTTGCTGTGATTTTTCCAAGATTGCCCCAACAGGATTTGGTCTGATATTTAAAATTTCGCAGAAGGCATCCCAACTCCAACTTTTCCTACCACTCCTCTCCCAACTCCATTTTAGAGGAAAGGCCCAGTAAATTCTACTTCTCCATTCAATGATTAGGACCCCAGTTACTGTGCTAGTTGTTGACCGAAAAGTAAGATGATCTTATCTTCTTGATTTTCATTCTTAAACAGTCTTTTCGCTATATCTCTCTGCCTCTATGAATTTAGTTACTTCTCTGAGATAGCTTCAATGTCACTGCACTCATGGTTAAGGTTCAATGTTGGGACTAAATGAGGCACTGTGCAAGTCATTAAACTATTATGAAAGGGAGATTTATTTTCCCCAAGGGGAAAATATGCAACAAGTATATGGGGGCACCTTTCTTATCAGAAAACACCCTATTATTCATACAGAAACATGCTCTGGCAATCAGGGCAGAATATACACAAGGGCAGAATCACTCATTTGATTTTTAAAAAAGGAATAATAAAAAGTACCAATTTACAGAGGTCAGGACAACAAGCAGATGGAATATTTTTTATTCTCTTAAGTGATCAGAACTTTGCATATGGGAAGCCAGGGTTAGTCAGTTCACAGAATAGCCTTTGTTTCCTTTCAAGGAAAGCTAACCCCTATTATAGGATGGAAGGAGAAGTGGGATTAACCCATGTTACAAGAAGATGTTAGTAGATATTAGTCCTATTACATCTTCTAAATTGTAAATCCTAATTCAGTGTTGAAATGGTCCCAGTCTCTCAGAGGACATTTTAACTGAATACTGCACCTGTGTTCTCTGCGGAAATCCCCAAACTGCCCAGCTTCTAGTGCAGAAGAGTGGGAATAGTATAAAATAATGGAGGATATTGTTTTGACTTTTTTGTGACTTTCATTAATAATCATCTAATCCCTTACTTCAATTTGCTAACAAATGAACTCTCTATCCATGTCAACATGATGGGAAAACAAGTTTTAGGATAAGTCTTTTCAGAGATAAGGAAATGGGTTGTTTTTTTCCTGTCAAAAAGACTAAGTGGTCCTGATAAAGCAATTCAACAGGCATTGAATTTGAAGTGTCTATAATGACCTAACACAGGGATATTTCCAGCCCAGTGGTAATTAGAGAGCAATCAAGAAAACTCAAATGCCTGTTGGCCCTAGTTTTCATCTGGGTCCTTGATGACTTGTGATTGATAACTACCAAATGTGCCTGATAGCCTCAGCTTGAGCAGTAATAATCATAAGTATAGCTACAGGTTGCAAATTCCTCAGGAACAGACCAAATCACCCAGAATGTTGGGAGCTGTAAGAAGAAATACTAAGAGGTACAGCTTAAATCAGGGAATGTTTCATATTCTCTATGCAATGAGTTAAGGAATAGACATAAAATTTCCTCAGAGACATGTAGAAAAGCATTGTTTTGGGACAAATAGCTCACTGGAATTAACACTGTCTTGTGTAGAACCAGTCATTCTATTCATTTCCATTGTAATTAACTAAAGAGAATTATCATCAGGTCTACATTAAAAAAATAATTTAAAAAGGGTTATTTAAGTTGCAGCATATTCTTTCTTATAAAGAAAAACTGACAGGTCAAAAAAATAAAGTGAAGAGATGAGATGATGTCCTTTTGAGATTTTATAGGGTAAGAGTTAAATTCTGCTTTCAAATCTCCAGAACCTGTGTTTCATTGATACACAATTATGGCGAGAATGAATTATGTGCAAAATTCCATTCTCCCAGAACAGGATTACTAGGATGAGCATATTACCTACAGTGAGACTGATTTACACTGGGGAGCTTTATATTTTCCAAAAGGGCGGTCATGGGGACTATCTCATCATAGTAAATCCTGTAAGAATTACATTTGATAATGTTCTCTGCCTCTAGGGCAGGTGACAAGGCAGGCATTTAAGAAACATGTCATACATCAGCAATGTGAGCCTAACTAAAAAATATATACCTTGGCCCTTTGTGCTTTCCACCCCGGGGCTGCAGGGATAAATCATTTCATGTAGTTAATTTCCCTGCATATCAAAAATAGCAGAGGGATTCAATTAAGTGAGTAGGTGGTAATTTTTATCTTTGGCTTTTCCAATTTCATTATTTAAGCATTGAGATAAACAGAAGTGCTGATTATACTTAATTCTGTTATTTTACTTTCTTACCTTTTCTGTGACTGTTCCCTCACATGACATTACTAACTCCTGCCCTTTGTTCCTCGATAATGGCATAGCCAATAGGCTACTGGACTTGAAATTAGAAAGACCTGGGTTCTAATTCCTCCCTCAGACTTTACCACTTGTCCAGTCCCAGGCAAATTATTTAAACTCTCTAGGCCTCAGTTCTCCTATTTGTTAATGGAGGCAGTAGGGCTTAATACTTTCTAAGTTTATTTCCATCCAGTAGTCCTCATAGAGGGCAATTAGGTTAAAATTAGACAATATTTGTTTTGGTTTTTTTTGGGGGGAGGAATGGGCAATTGTAGTTTAGTGACTTGCCCAAGGTCACAAGGCTAGTAAGTGTTAAGTGTCTTAGGCTGCATTTAAACTCAGGTCCTCCTGACTCAGGGCCAGGGCTCTGTTCATTGCACTACTTAGCCTTCCTGACATTTGTCAACATACTTTGAATAATATACATCTTAATATGGAAAATAATATTAAAATAAAGTTTTATTGAGTTTTTATAGCACTATATAATCATCATTCACATTTACATAGCTTTGTATTTTTTTATGAATCTATTCAGATTTCTTAATAGGAAGGAAAGCAGGAAACAACTATTTTTAGCTGCCTTTTCCAGATAACTCTCCATTTTCCATCAGCATCTTGCCTTAGCAAGGATAAACTAATTAACCTGCTCACCTGAATTCTCATGACCAAGCTCAACACCTCCTGAATGTCCCCAGTCACCTCTCACTTCTAGTTGGAGGAATGGAAGATGGAACAATAAATTCCTCCCAAAATCTTCCTTTACAGAAGACTCAATTTTAATTATCTGATTAATTGTCCATTTCCCATCAGCTGTTCCACTTTGTTTTTAATCCATGCAATGTCACATACCTGGATCCAACTTTCCACCCCTGGTTTTCAGTTTCTTTTTGAGTATTGTCTTCCCCATTATCTTATAAATTCCTTGAGAGCAGGGACTCTTTTTTTTCTTATGTGTGTGCCCAGAACATAGTCAGTGTCTTGCTCATAAAAGGCAAATAATATTTGTGTATTTAATTGACTTGCCTATTTTTGTGTCAAGATCTATAACTATTAGCTAATTTTATTCCCACAAGAACTATGAAAGCTAGCTGCTATTATTATCCCTATTTTACAGTTAAGGCAGTGGAGGCAGAAGTTTAAGTGATTGACCCAAGTTCAATTAGTAAATATCTAAGACTGGATGTGAAGTCAGGTCTTTCTGACTACAGGTTCAACAAAACCTAATGACCTCTAGACTGGACTTGTGATTTCATAGACACAGGGAACTCTGCCAAGTTAGGGAATTCAATCTATGTATATTGGTAAGTGCCTTCTCTGCAACATAAAGTTAGAGTTGTCATCTATATCACTAAGAGTCAAATAACTTACCTAGGATCAAACATCTAATGTGTATCAGAGGCAAGTCATGAACCATAGATTTTCTTGGCTTTGGCCTACTTTTCTATCCATAACAACATCTTGCCCCATCATTAACCTGTTCCAAAAATGTATTCTTTTCTCATCCTTTCAACAAATTTTCAGCAAGTTCAATAATCCTTGAATTGTGCTAGCACCATACAATTTCAAGGAACAGTAAGGTAAAGTGATTTTCCAAGTTCTTCTAACTAGACAGTGAAAGTACATTCAAATCCTGACTGGGCGATTGCAAATCCAGTTTTATTTCCAAAATGCTACACTGCTCTGCAGCAGAGGGTTTTGATCCAGGTTCAGACCTAGAAATGATATTCTATGTTAATAGGCTAATTAATGAATAATAGACTAAAATACAGAAAATTTGCATCTGTGTTAGCATGAGCACACACACACAACTGCTAGGTATACTTGCTAACTATTTAACTATCTACTAACTATTTAATTATCTGCTGCTAGACTCTACTGAGGTAATAGCAGGAGTCCATGCCTAATCGAAGGCAGATTTTCCAGTCACAGCTGGTAATGGTAAACTAAAAAATAAAGTGACATATCACCTACTTCATCTCTCTCTAATTATTATAACCAATTCATTTCATGAATGGTGTAGTAGATAGGGCAAAACGCTTTGAATCAAAAAGACCTAGGAAATACACAACCAAAAAGGACATAAGAACATGTCTGGACATATGAATTGAGCAAGTGATGACCAATTGACAATTGCTGAATCTAAGGAAGGAATCCTCATATACACACGTTTGACTGACCCTCCAATAGTGTAGTTATGTCTAAGAACATGACACATATTGTGGTTAAGTAGGAATGGCTTGCTATCTAAATTGATGGAGAAGATTTCAATACACAACCAATGAAAAGGATATTGATGACATAAAAAGGTCATTTGGAGCCTGTTCAAAAATCAGTAAGGATTTGTTTAAGTGCCTACTATGTGTCAGGAGATGTGCTAATACACGTGTAGAGATACAAACAAAAATAGAGAAAGTCTCTGCCTTCAAGGAGCATACAATCTAATGGGTGGAAAGAAAAGGAAAAAGAAGGTAAAAAGTAGAGGTAGAAGATGGAGAAGTCAGTCAGAGGAATCTCAAAATAGCACAATCTGGTGAGAAATGAAGGATATAGAAGCACGGGAATATGATGCATGTGGGAGTATGATCTTCCAAAGTTCCCCTGGATATAAGTATCTTGTTAATAATCATTTTCTTGGATAGAATATTGTTCAGGCATTAAAATATGATGGAAGAAATAATTTACTTAAAAATTACCTATTAACCAAAAAATGTTCTCTGAGATATCAGTCATTGTTTTACTCTAAGATAATCTATTATACCCAAGAGCCACTGACATTTTTTCAGATAAAGAAAAAAAACCTCCTTGTGAAGTTTTCCTCTTTGTAATGTCCATAAACAATACATTTAATTACATTTCTCCCTGACAAATCACCCCTTTAATTAACTTTCAGATCCATCTATTAATTCTGCAGTTTAAGTCAAAGCACTTGCCAAGTCTCCTAAGCCACTTCATATTATTTATTTATTAGTTGGGTTGCTGTCTTTGTTTAATTTGGCCCATCATTGCCAGTGCAAGTTAATCTAATTTAAATGGTGTGAGTAATTCAGGGAGAACAAACACAGTAAACAAAATAAATCCCTAAAAATAAAATAATCATCAAAAAACTAATAGAAACTCATCACAGAATTAAAACCTAATGCATAACACAGAGCACTAACAAATGGAATGTAAACATTTCAAAGTATTTTTATCCCCATCACATAAGCTAAAGTTATATTGCATGCATTAACTCAGTAAACTATAGTCACATTCAAAACATGCTGTCCTCAATGGCTATTCCAGAATGAGTGATAAATATTTGTTCATTGGGGGAATCTCACTAGCCAAGTCTCTTATAAATGATCAAAGAAACCCTAAGTAGAACACAATTGTTATACTACTTGAGGAAAGCGGGAATTGAATGAGATGGCTACTATACCAGGAGGTAAGAGAACTACACTTCAAATTGATTTTTGAAATGCTAATATCTCAAAAGCAGAGGTAGAAGCATGTTTTCTTATTGACTCTTCTATGTTAAATTCCAAAGGAGTCTTGTCCTCGGAGAATATCATACATCTACCCCAATTTATATCCTACTCATCTCCATGAATGAGAACTTGGAATCTTGTCTACCTAGCCATTGTTCAGAAGCACCATAGCATAATCACTGCAGACTTTCTGTCTCACATCAACAGATAAACAAGATGAACCAGTGAAAATGTATCATCTATTATGAGACCTAACAGATATTTTGTGACTAGATTATTGTCACATTGCTAAATTTATTCATGTATTTTTAGATAGATAGATGAACATTTTAATAGTATGAAATATACTTTAAAAATTTCAGATCTTTAAAAATGCCCATATAGATTTAATTTTAAGTATGTATTGAGGTGCTTTTGTAGTTATATAATCCTTGCTATATAAATCACAGTATTACAGACCAAATTGGTTCTCAAGTTCAAATATATGCATGTATACATGTATATTTGAATATACATATATATATTTAGTGTATCTATGCACATATATTCATACACACAAATATGCATGAATATTATATTATAAAAATTTGACTGAGGTTATCTGTTATGACAGATATATCGTGTTCCATATTTATTTGTTTAATTTGTCTTTATTTTTTATTTTTTACTGGACAGGGATTGAGGAAGGTGAATCAGTTTATATTATTCCAGGTGTGTAAAGTCCTCCAATGATAGAAAATCATTTGTAATTTATATTCTTAGAGTTGTCCCTATGATAAACCTTAGTGTTTCAGAAACTAGCCTTGAATCTAACTTCTCCTGGGTCCAAGGGCATTTCTTTCTATTGAGAATCATTATTTGCTGTTAACTTTATTATTCAATAGGCTATAATGCATTTAATAAGATAGGTATCTTTTAGATAAGAGTTTTAATAATGTTACTTTCATGGTAGAATCATAGACTTTTAGAAACTCAAGAGACATTAGAGAATGATTAAATTTTGACAATGAAACTAATTTTAACGATTATCAAATTTCCTGATTGTTCTTTAGTGCTTTTAGTCTTTAAGCATGACAGCAGGATTGATATGAAAAATCAAATTAACATAGTGATGTATGCTATTTAATGAAATTGTTATTATATTTGAGTCCTTTCTGATAAGCCCATTATCAGTGACACCATCTTCAAATGTGAAGATCAAGTTTGATTGCAAAGTATTTAAACAGTTGGATAAATTTAAATACGTTTCTTAAGATAATTAAAGGTCATTAATACACAATTCAGTGGAATAAAATATCAGTAAAAATAAGAGTCATCACTACAACAATGATAAACAGTTTAAAGTAAATGTTTTACTATCCAAAGTTCCATATTCATTAACTAATTTGAGGCTATAATACTCTGTGATATAATTGAAAGAAGTTTGACAAAGTAACACTACATGTCTACTGTGTAGATGATAATAATATGAAAAAAATATAAATATATACAGTATCTCCATAGTTTAGGTTAGAAAATTGCAACTCAGAGAGGTGAAATTACATTCGTGAGCATCTAGAAATTAATTGAGTCTTGACTAGGATCCATATCTTCAATTCTATCTTGGACTGGTTCAGGCTGAGTAGGAAAGTAAGGACATATTGAAAATAATTCTTAATTATTCCTCAATTTACTCTTCCCTACTATGTTCGATTACACTCCTTAGATGTGAATAGGATTATTTTTAATGGGCATTAGTTGTCAATGACTCATGATTATCTTGAAGTATTTGGAAAAGACTTAAATAATGAAAACACTTAAAACAACAATGTGTTTACAAATACATATACATACTTAGTATACATGTGTATACATATACAGACTCACACATATTTGTGTGCATGTGATATTTCAACAGTAGAAACTCTTACATCCCTTTTCATTTCAGAAAGTTTATATCTGCAAGACTAGTATGATTTTAAGCTCTTTTTTTTCCAACTGTTTTATGAGTCAATGGATAAACAAGTAAATTGCAACTGGTAGACATGAAAATAGTATATATGTTGAGGAAAATGGACAGCTGTAGCATATCAAGAAAACATGTGTAGGAAAAGGAAATCAGCAGTAAGTAGTGCTGGATTTAACTTCAAAGCACATTGTCGGCATTTTTCCATTATTAATTTCATCATGTTAAAATGTCATCTTGGCAGCCTCACACTGAGTCTAGAATCTAAATTCTCTTTTTAGCTCTTGATTTACATACATTCAAGCTCTCTCTCTCTCTCTCTCTCTCTCTCTCTCTCTCTCTCTCTCTCTCTCTGTCTGTCTCTGTGTGTGTGTGTGTGTGTAAAATATCTATCGTTACTACCATTTATAAGCTATTTTGTTTGTCATAGTTTGTCCCAGTACTTTTAATTCATACTACTAATTGAAATGCTAGTAGTTAGACTGTTTTTCTAAAACAACAAAGCAAAACAAACAAACAAACAAAAAACCAGGGAAACAAATTCCAATTCAACAACAATTTAATTATAAAATGTTTGTTTCAATTCATTTAAATTTGTATAGAACATGGTTATAGCAATCATCTATTTCATTTTCCAGGAGTCTTTCCCCCTACTTATTTAGAAGATAATACTGTTTTTTCAATCTGAAAATAATCACATAGATATAAATTAGACAAAGGTGGGTTGTTTCAGAGTAAATCTAGATAGATATCAGTGGAATCTGATAAGGAAAATGAGGATCACTGTCTTTTTTTTTGTCCATCTTAGAAAAATACTAAAACTTAAAGATATACTAAGAAAAAAAAGAAATATTACATACTTAAATATAAAATAAGGGAAAAACATGCCATGTACACAGTAGAACATAGAGGAGACAATTCGGAATATATAGCAACAACTTATTTCAAGAAAGCCTATATATTCAATACTGTGCTTTATGTTGAAAGTTTTCCATCTTTGCTTCCTTATAGGTTTCTTTTGTTCTCTGAGGTACACTTTTTACTTTGTTCTTCCCCTCCACCCCTTCCTCTCCCTTACCTATCTCCCCAAAGCTACAATTGAGCATGCAAATATTTATATGTTGCTATACATATATGCATGTTTACATATGTACATATATATGTACATATAAATACATATATAAAAATTGACTTTTCCTTAGCGATTCTATACTTAATCTTGTTTTTGTTTGTGCATATTTATTTCTCCTAATGTCTCTACTTTGCTACTACTTGCTACGTTAACCTCCTATTACCTAACCTATCCCCACTCTAGCAATCACTCCCTTGTCCTCCCATTCTCTTAATCTTTTGCACATCCTTTTGACCTTTTCCATTCTCCTCCCCTCTAAAGCTCCCTCCCTTATCATCCCTTCCCCCTAAAACTAAAACCCCTTCAATACCCCCTTTTAATCTATTCCCTCACCCTCCCTTCTAAAGATCCCTCTTTTATCCTTTCTCCCCTCCCTATCCCCTTAGAGTTTTATTTCTTTCTAAAATAATAAAACTTTTATACTCTTCTAGATGTATATGTATTTTCCCTTCTTAAACCCATTGTGGATGAAAGTAGGTTTCCAGAACAAATAGCCCCCCTTCCCCATCTAATTCCTTGGTGTTGATTCTTCCTCATGTACCTCATTGGTATAAGATAATTATTCTTCTATCTGTTCTTGAACTGGTTTTACTTTTTGAAGTCATACCATACTCAGGTGTACCTCAGTCTTAGTTACCTAACTACTAGTATAATTTAGACATAGGTTTTACATTTTCCATACATAAAAGGTAAACATTCTACCCTTATTGAGTCCCTTGTAATTGGTCACTGGTATGTACCTTATATTTCTCTTGACTGTTGTATGTCAAATCTTCTATTGAGTTCAGGGTTTAGGTTTACTTTTTTGTTTTTAAACAAAGTCTTGAAACTCTGATAGATGATTAAATATCCAGTTTAAAAAAAACAGAATTATACTTTGTTTTGCTGTGTATATTTTCAGCCAGAATCCCAGTTCTTTTGCTCTTACATACATAGCTTTCTAAGACCTGCAATCTTTTTAGTGGCACCAGCACTAAATCTATTGTGATTCTAATCCAGATACCATCATATGTAAATTGTGGTTTGTTTCTTTTTTCCCTTGTTGCTTGTAATATTCTATCCCTGATCTGGGGGTGTCAGAATTTGACTATAATATTTATATGATTTTCATAATACGATCTGTTCCAAGTTGTGATCAGTGTATTTTTTCTATTTCTACTCTCCACACTTGTTCTAATGCTTCAGGACAGTTTTATTTAATTAGTTCTTATGCTATTGTATCAAGATTCTTTTTTGATTAGAACTTTCAGGTAGTCTAGTGTAAAGACAATCAGCAGTAGATTCCTGAGAGAATGCTACTGTGAACAACTTTTAAGATTCAGATTA
>JAQQSW010011828.1:0-12666 GCA_028646575.1 Pseudocheirus occidentalis | reverse complement strand
CAACAGATGTGCTTTCTGTCTTGTGGAGAGTTTTGGAGCTTGAAAATCTGTTTAGCGTCCCATTTTATGAGTTTTTTAGTGTGTTTGTGTGGGAGCTGCGGTGCTTTGCTGCTTCTACGCCGCCATCTTGGCTCCGCCCCCCGGTTTCAGGTTTTGCCACAAGAAAGATAAATTACTGCCTAGTATATGAACTTCCACTGATGAACTCCTCTGAAAACGGCTAGATTAATCCTGCCTCAGGTGACAGATGCCAAGATAATTTCTGGGACCGTAGTCCAAGCCTTTCCAAGGAAGCACACAAGCTTTCCCTAACTTACCTTAACCTTAAAGGATGCTAGGCCACCTCCATGTCACAGTAAGACATTAGAGCAGAAAGCCAGCAGAAGAAGGATAATAACCTTGTGAATATGTGCAGTACTTTACTGTTTGCAAAATACATTCACATCTATTCTCTCATTCACTCCAAACAGCTGCCCTGTGACCCTGAGAGAGCAGAGATTATCATTCCCATTTTCTGGAGAAGGAAACTGTGGTTCAAAGGGAAGTGATGGGATTTCCTCAGGCTCACATAGGGGTTAGACTTGGGAATAGACCATAATTGCCACTTGCCCGTCTGGTGCCCTTTCAATCTCAGCATCCCGTTTGACTGGTTATTCCGTTGCTATCAGTCCTGACATTCTCTTTTGCATCGCAGTCCATTCCAACTCAGCTCACTATGCTTCATACTTTGGGGAATAGTCGGAGGTCTAGGGATACAGCATTTTGCTCTAACTCAGTTTCTCTTCATGTAAAGAGGGGCAAAATGCTCAGGATCATCTGTGTAACCCTGGGCTCCTTTTGCCCTCCTCTCCCCTACCTTAAAATCTCAAAGCTGGAAAAAACTAGAGATCACTGCTGCAAGGATACCTGAACAGGAGTGCACCTCTGCCTTTCCCCCCACCCCTTTCAACATACCTAACAAGACAAAGCCTTCATTCGAAGCCTTGGAGTTGCTGGAAAGTAACTGTTTCCTGAGAGTCCATTCCCCATTGGCCAAATCTAATTGCTAGGGAGTTTTTCCTGGCAGGAAGTCTAAGTCTTCCTCTTTTCAACTCTCCAACATTGCTCCTGGGTCTGTCCTTGGGAAACAAAGACAAAGATGAATCTTTCCTCCATCTGACAGCCCTTCAAATACTTAGAGGCAGCTATCACAGGACCTGAGGAGCACTGAATCATGGTTTTATAATATGGGTTTAAGGAACATCTAGTCCAGTGTCCTAATCTAACAAATGAGGACGCTGGGACCCTGGGAGGGGAAATATTTGCCCAAGAACATAGAAGCAATAAGTGACAGCTTACCATAGATTCTCCACTTCCAAATCATTGACCCCATTTCCACTATTAACGCTAACTGCATTCCACTCCAGAATGCAACCCACGCTACTTTAGACAATATTATTCCAGGATTTTCTCCAAAATGAACACTTTCATTTCCTCACACTGATTCTACCATATCATGAGATAAATTAATAGTAAATAACTAGCTAATATTGGGGTGATCCAGGCTTTCTCCCTTCCTAGATCTTCCTTCTCCATGAGGTCATACCAGCACCTGAAGGACATTGTTGATGGATAAGATTGTTCCAATCCCTGGGTTCATGCCTTTTGATCCTTTGATCCTGGGTGGGAGTTGTTGCCCCACCCAACTACAGAACCTCACAAAAAACTGAATAGAAGCTGAATTCCAACTCATTGTGTTCCACTCAGTTAAGTTTGGGCAGGGGGGGTAGATCCTTTGGTCTAGATTACCCTGGACATGTTGATATGGGTATAGATAAGTCTCTTTAACCAAGACTGAGTGATCAGAGTCAGGTCCCCCAGTTCCTCCTTAGAATAGCCCATCTCTCATTAAAACATCCATTCTTCTCATTAATTATTAATTATTAATCAATCAGCCCATTGCCATCCTTAGGAACACCCACTCTTCCCAAGGCATATAAACATTCTGTGGGTTCCATGTCTTTGGCATTCAAGAGTGTCACTAACCTTTTTCATTAATTATTGCTAGCAGGATTAATTTGCCCAGAATTTGCCCAAAATTAATTTGCCCACAGATTAATTTGTCTCTTGAACTTTTTATATGTCAGAGTCATAATATCTATTTACCACACTATCCCGACCACCTTCATCAGAACCAAGTATGGTGCTTGAGAAGTCATGAGAGAAGGGCATCGTATGTAGCAGCACCATCACTTATTGCATTCTGAGAGGGAGGCTTCTCTTAATTCAGCCTGCGATGGCATTGGCCTATGTATAGACATAGCTGTATGCATGTGATCTCTCATTTGAATATGAGCTCTTTGGGCACAAGGAATGTGGTTTTGCCTTTCTTTGTGTCTGCAGCACATACTAGGAGCTTAATAAATGCTTGTGGACTGATTGACTGACTGCGCTCTAGGCATCTGTCTAAGATCACATGTTTATCATCATTGTTATTATCAATAATATTTAAGGTATACAAAACACTTTACAAAGACAATCTCTTTTGATCATCACAACAGCTTGATGATGTAGGTGCTATTATTATACCCTTTTCAGAAGTGAGCAAACTGACGAAGAGAAATGTTAAATGAATTGTCCAGGGTCACACAGATAAGTTAGTGTTCCAGATCTGAAGCTAGGTATTCCTAATTCCACGTCCAGAACTCTATCCGCTGCTCCCCCTGGCTAAGGGCTAGCATGGATTGGAGAAGAGAGTCTCTGACAACAGTGAAATTACATGGCATTTCTATCCTCTCCCCCATCCATTTCTCAGTTGCTTGGCCATACTGTTAAGCTTATAGTTCATTAAGACCTCTAGATCATTTCCCCAAAAATACTGAGTAGAAGTATCTCCTCCATCTAGTAATGGTACAAGTGATTTTGTAAACCAATGTCAAATTTTACATTTTTTCAATGAAATTTCATCGCATTTTTCTCCACCAATGAGATGTATTTAGATTCTTCTGCTGCCTAACCTTCCTCAGAACTCCTTAGTTCAGAGGCTTAGGTGATGGCTTAAACACAGAGCTGCAGTATTTTGGGGAGCAAAGAAATACTTTTGTTACGATTCCTTCTTAGCACTGAACCAGAAAAGGTTCCTTTTCCTTAAGGCTTTGATTAATAATTACAATTAACATGATCGAGTGACCACAGTTAACTAAGTGTTGAACATAATAACCTCAAACACCCATCTGGACCTCAGTGGATTCATTATTACTATTGAACAACACCTTGAGGCAAGAGTGTGACTCTGGATTTAGCCTTGCTAGTTTAGTGAATGTGTGTCCACTTGAGAGAGTTGTTCTTTGGTTTTTCTTTTACTTGTTTTCTGTGATTTTTTGTCACTGAAAAGTAAAATCCTGATTCTTGTTTGGAAGGAAGCACAGAGCTTCCTAAAAGTCAGTGTTAATTTATTTAATTTTTTCCCTTCTCCCAAGTTTGGCTTCTAGCCGAAATCACTACATCTGTTTAACATTCAAAAATATTCATGAAACTGTTTTCTCTGCCCTTTTCAAGGAATATTGAATGCAAGCCAAATAGTCTGACAACCTCTGTCCCCAGAATTCATCCTCTGCACACTGCCACAATCCAAATGTGTGTCTCTGCTGCCATTCAGCCTCTTCTCAAAAACCTTCAAGGCTTGTTTCCACTACTTCAAGGTCAAAGCCAAACTCCTCATCCAAGCACTCAGGCTCTCCAGTATCAGGCTTCAACATACCTTTTAGGTCCTATCTATCAGTAGTTGACTTTCTGTTCCAGGGAAACTAGACTTCTGGCCATCCCTTTCCCTTTTCCTTTCCTTCTTCTAAACTTTTAGGCATGGCATTCTCTGCCTCCACTCCATCTCCTCATACTGAATGGAGTTTACTTTTCAAGGCCTATAATAGGTACCAACTACTCCCTGAAATATTCCTTGAAAAAACTTCAACATGTTGGTCCATGGCTTGGATAGAAGTCATAGATTCAATTGATGTCATTCTTTCCTAAATCCAATCCTAAATGATTCAAAGATGAAAGGAATTGTTAACATCCAAAAAATCTTGACAGGTTAGAATGTTTGCTTCACCTAATAAGATCAAATCTGAGAGATATGAATGTAAAGTCCTACATTTTGATTAAAATATCAATACTGCAAACATATCCATGAAATTATTCTTGAGAGGGAAAAGATCTGAGAGTTGTAGTGGCCAACATTCTCAAGATGAGTCAATAGTGATATGGAAGCTGTGAAGGCAAATTCAATCTTAGGATACAAGAAGAGACAGAGAATGATGAGAATCAGAGAGGCTAGAGTCCTGTTGTTCTTTGCCAGCTCAGAGTAAGTGTAAAGTATATGCCCACTCTTGTCCTTACTCTCCACACTCTTGTTATTGGTCACTTTTCATGTCCTATTATCTATGCAGATAATTCCTGTAACTATTCACAAACATCCAGCTCTAGGATCTTGCCTGAGTTCTAGCCCTGTGTTACTGAATGCCTATTTGACAGCTCCAATTTGGTATTCTATCAGCATTGCAAAGTCAGTAAGTTCAAGTTGAACTAATTATCTTTCCCTTCTTACCCCCACACCCGAAAAATGTATTCCTCTGAACTCTGTTGAGAGGTCCCCCATTCTCCCAGTAAACCAGGTTTCCAACCTCAGTGGTGTCCCCTACTCCTCACTCACTCTTACTCCACATAGCCTTTATTAACCCATAGTATCTCTCATATGCACTCCATTCTGTCTACTTACACAGTTACCACTCTCATTCAGACCACCATCACCTCTCATCTAGCCCAATTCATGTCTCATTGATCCTTTTACCTTGCCTCTCTGGTTCATTATTGCAATAGTAATGGAAATTTGAAGATCTTCCCTGTCCATTGTATTTGCAATCAAACAGGTACTTAGCACCTTACTCCAAGTTAACAAATGTGTCAAATATTAAGGCCCAGAACTTGGGAATCCCACAGTGGGATGGACTTGTTGATGTAACAGGAAGGGGCAGAATAGGGAGGAGCTCATACCATATATAAGGAAAAGACCAAGCTGAAAGAGGCCAAAACTTCTGTGAGTGAGCATCATGGAGGCACAGCAGCTGCTACTACTGGAGAGAGAGAGACAGAGAGAGAGAGACAGAGACAGACAGACAGATAGAGAGAGAAAGAGACAGACAGAGACAGACAGACAGACAGAGATAGAGAGACAGAGAGACAGAGACAGAGAGAGACAGAGACAGAGAGAGACAGAGACAGAGCAACAGAGAGAGACAGAGAGAGAGACAGAGAGACAGAGAGAGACAGAGACAGAGAGAGAGACAGAGAGAGGGGGGGGAGGGAGATACAACTGCCAGAATCCTGAGAACTTCTGAGAGCTGCTAAGGATTGGGAACAAACTGGAGAAAAGAACTCATGTTGCCAGAATTTCTCCTGAGAGCTTCTTCTGAGAACCAAATTGAGAACTTCTGAGAAATGAGAAGCGAGAAGAACTGGGAGTAATAATGACTATGGTGCCAGTACTTTGTCTGTCTGTTTTGATATTACTTTGTCAGATTCATCTGCTGATAAGAGGACAGTGCTGTGGTTACAGAAACCCTGGGACCTTGCTGCTGGTTTAGAAACCCTGAAAGAGGATTTTATTGTTGTATGTTTACAGAAATCCTGGAAGAGGGTCTTTCTGATGTTTTCAGAGATCCTTGGTCTATACTAATGATTTGTGCTGATTCCTCTGACCTTGTTACTGGGTCTATGTTGATTTCACAGGCAGAAAGTGAATTGAATGAGGACACTGGCAACGTGTGCTCATGTTATCTTGGTTTTGTTAAGCGTTGTCTTCCTAGGAACAGAAACTATAAAGGACTTGAGGTGGATTAGATACTGTGAGATTCAATGTGGAAGAGTAACTGGACAAGAAGCTGGACAACAAAGAGCTGGCAGGATCTGGGACCATGGAAGGGGAACCATGGAAGCACAGAGAGATTCGAGTTAAGATGAAAAGACCTTTCCTTGGAAATTTAATACAAACTGAGAAGATCATGATTTACTAGGGGTGCAGAACTTTGACCTTTAGAATTAGATGATTGAGTTAAGGACTTACTAAATAAGCATGATAGGAAACTAATCTCTAATCAAGAAGAAAGAAGACTTTTTGATTGAAGAGATTAAGACAATGTGACCTAGAGGAAAGAGAGCTTTTGACCTCTGTACTTTGTGTCAGTTAAGGAGGCTTACCTCCTTAAGAATGATTGAGTTACTAAATGAATGTATTTTGTTTAAAACTATGTGACCACTTTTGTCGAAACTACATGACCATTTTAGTGATAAGTTGCTGTGCCATAACATGGTGAGTGCTGTACTTTGATTGTCTGTGAATGTTTTGCTTTAATTTGTCACTGAATAAATAGAGAGTTCACTATACTGTTTAATCAAAATCTTCAAAGTTGTTCACAGCAGCAGTCCTCTCGATAGTTCCTCATACTTTGCTTTGCAATTCTCCACAGTAGCACCAAATGGAGATTCTTAAAGTACAGTTCTGCCCATGTCTCTCCCCTGATCAAAGAAGTCTGGTGGCACTCTGTTATTTCTAGGATAAAATACCAATTCCTCTCTTTTTCATTTCTTTTCTTTGTTTTTTTGAAAGGGGAAGGCAGGGCAATTGGGGTTTAGTGACTTGCCCAAGGCCACACAGCTAGTAAGTGTTAAGTATCTGAGATCACATTTGAACTCAGGTCCTACTGACTCCAGAGCTGGTGCTCTATTCACTGTACCACCTAGCTGCCTCTCTTTGGCATTTCTCAATAGCAAGGAGGAAAATATACAACAAGTAACTATAGTTTAGAATGGGAATGGGATGAATTACCCATAAAATAGAAACTGATAGCAAATTAAAAAGTTGAATTCAATAATATGTTGCTTTAAGGAAGTACTATAAAAATGAAAGATACACACAAACATAAAATAAAGGTCAGGTTTATCATGCAAAAAAAGTAGGGACAGTAATCATGATCTCAGACAAAGATAAAGCTAAACTCAGATTTATTCCAAACAGAAAAATAAGGAAACTGCAGTGTTCCAGCCATATGAATCAATAGTTTCAGACTATATAAAACAACTAGACATTATAAAAAATGAGATTGTACCTGACAAAACAGACACAGGACCTACATGGATATAAACACAAAACATCCTTTATACAAAGTTAGATTTAAATAATTGAAGTAACATTTATTGTTCATGGATAGTTAAAGGTAATATAATTTTAAAATGACTATTTTGGCTAACTAATCTATTTAAGCAATACCATCTCAATTAAATTATTAAAAATGATCTTACTTGGAAAAAATAATAACAGGGCTCATTTGCAAGAGCAGAGGGTCAGGAACTTCAAAGAAACCAGGGGGAAAGTATATGAAGGAACTAAACTCAGCAGTATCAGACTTTAAACCATATTATAAGGTGAAAGGAGTGTTTAAGTGTAAAATGGATAATTTTGATTATTTTAATTATAATTTTCCTGTATAAATAAAACCTATGTGATGCAAGAATAAAGGGTATGTAGAAAATTGGGGGGCAGAAATCTCTTATAGACAATTTCTGAGATAGAATGTGATTGGGTCGGAATACTCTTGGGGTGTAGGAAATGATGAGTTGGTGGATGTAGAAAAATATGGAAAGACTTGAACTTCTGAAAGAAGATATTATCCACCATCAGAGAAACAGATAGCAAGTGGGAGTAAGCATAATACAGTCTTACATATATGCATTTGAGTGCATATGTGTATATATTTATGGATATCCATGTAAATATGTATATATGTATGTATGTGTATATGTTTATGTATGTGTAGATATACATCATACAAATAGAAACTGTGGTGTTGCATTTTTAATTTGTTTTATTAAAATTTCTCAATGGCATTTAATCTGGTTTAGGCCACACTCAGGAGCTCTGTAGGCTTTAGCACAATTTAGACACCTTTGGTATGGCCTCTAGCATCACTTCAGCCTCTTGATTTGTGACCATCTGACGGCAGACAAAAGTCCCTGGCCTACAGATTGCTATAGTGAGGCTCGAGGCTGGCTTTGCCAGCTGCTAACTTGACAAATCTTGGGGGACTACATCCCTTCTCTGAGCCTCAGTATCATTTCTTGTAAAAGGGAAACAATAGTACTTACATTATACAGCTCCCAAAGTCATTTCAAAAGAAGTGCTTTGAAGACCCTGAACCAGTATCTTACGATGACGACTCATTAAAACAGGTTTTATATTTGTGTAAATCCATTCAACAAATGGAGAAAAGAACATTTTCTTTTCCCATGGACAGTAAGATTCTTCCATAATCTGTGATTTCATCAACACAGCTAGTATGTTCCCAACAACCTGTAATTTAGGAAAGTTTCTGTGGCCAAAAATCTGCACTGAAATACCTACTATGTGCAAGGCCATGGGATCCAAAGACAAAGAGCAGAACAGTCCCTGTCTTCAAGTAGTTTACTTTCAATGTTGTCTTCATCATGTATTCATCACATGAGATCCACGAACCTCTTGGCTAACCTGGTCCTTGAACAACAAACTGATAATCTGTCAATCTCAAGGACCAAGACCTGAAACTTTTATAGCTTGTTGTTGTTCAGTCATTTCAGTCATTCAGTCCATTTGAGTTTTTCTTAGCAAAGATAGCGATTTGCCATTTCCTTCTCCAACTCTTTCTTACAGATGAGAAACTGAGGCAAACAGGCAAAATGAATTGCCCAGGATCACACAGCAAGTAATTATCTGAGGCCAAATTTGAACTCAAGAAGATGAGTCTTCCTGACTTCAAGCCTAGAAGTCTTTCCACTGACTCACCTAGGTGCCCCTGACAAATGCCATGTTTTACTGGCATAGCCTTTAATAACTCTGGGTCCCCTGCACACTGTGATGAGCCACAAGAGTAAACTTCACAGAGATATCCAATCATGGTCTGTGTTGTCACCCAGAAATGTGCCACCTCTTTGTTTAAGATTTCTGAAATCCCCTTATCCAAACATAATCCATTATGTTAATTGGTTGACTGATTTTTCAGTTTTCCTTATACTATCCCTTCTTGTATAGTAGTTGTATTCCCCCTAAAGACCTTGAGAACAGGGACTATTTGGATTGTGTTTGTGTTTCCTCAGAGCTTAGAATAGTACCTAGTGCTTCATGAAAGCTCCTGGATCTATTGGTCAAAAACCTATTCCAGATTTAATTTTCTATGTTCTAATTTTTTTACATTTCTGACACTCTGTGTACTACATTTTGTTACCTTATAGCTCTGAAAGTCTACATCCTAAAATCTCTTGGACCTCTAATAAGATATATTCCCTGGTACAAGGTCCCTCCCAGCACTGATCTTCTGTGTTCTATGTGACAAGGTCCCTCTCAACTTTGAGATTCCATTATCTATGTCCTATGGTCCTTCTAAGTCTTTCATGCTAAGGCCTCTCTCACCTCTGGCCTATGTCCTGAGTTCCTTCACAGCTCTAATATGCTATGTTCTAAGGTCTCTCCTGTTTCAGACATTTTCTGTTTCCTATTTTAAGGTTTCTCCCAGTTCTGACATTCTGTCTTATGTTGTAAGCTTCCTCCCAACTATAGCATTCTGGGATATGTCTTCTGAGGTCTCTCTATAAACATTCTATGTTCTAAGATCCTTCCCAGATATGACATTCTAGGATTCTGTGAGTGCAAAAGAAAAATAATTCCTACCTGCTGGTTCTTTCCTCTCCAGCACATTACTCATAATCCAGTGCATTCCTAAAGAAGCATGTGTAACTGTACAAACAGTTCTTCAGAATCCTTCCCACCATCCTCATCCTCAAATGTATGTTGGAGCAGTGGTTTATCCTCTCAGTTCTGGTGACAGCAGAGCTCACAGAGACAAATGCACACAATAAAAACTCTTTGAATGCCCCTTGTAATTTTTACTGCTCGCCCACTCTGAGAAGTTCCAAGCAACTTATCATTCCGCAGTTAAAGCATCCTCAGAGACTAAAGGTTCCCCAAACACAGACTCCATTCCCCCAACTACTCACATAACTCAGAGACAGGGCTTTTATTAAACGTGCGAAGGTGTCCAATTTATACCTCTCATAAAAAGCTCAGCATCACGGCTCCGGCTGCGTTTGACTCACCACAGACCTCTCCAACAGCCTCACCATTAACTGTGTTTTTACAGAATCCAGAAATGAGGAAAGCAATCTGGATAATTTAAACATTTCTAAAGCCTCTACTTACGCAGAGAAAAATACACCTTTTCATGTGTATAATCATTAGTAACTTACACTTCTATTGTGCATCTCAGGTACAAAGAATGTCGTGGAGGTGCCACTTACCCCGTGTCTTTGGGAAGTTAGAAGGTCAGACATTATTAGCTTCTTATTGCATTATTCTCTGGGGCCCAGAGAATGGATGAGGCACGGCCAGAGTCACCCAACTAGCAAATGGAAGAGTTCAGGCCTGACCCCAGGCTTTCCAACTCCAGGGCCAACCAACTTTCCACTATAGCACCCTAAAGAATTGGAAGATCATCAAATGAGGCCTGCCAGTAAACTCTCTACAAAATATGCAAACTCTTAAAATTGCCATTCAGCTGAAATTCTACAGTCCTTCAAGGATGTCTTATTTGCTCAAGAGAAATGCTCCCTCCACTGGTGCAGATGAGAGCCCAAACACATGAGCTCATTATTATGAATCAACAACACCAACAAAAATTAGTTCCCTGGACTTGTTGAAGGTCCTGGCTTTGCTCTTAGTGGACCTGAAGCAAATCACTGTCCTTGTCTGTACTTCAGATTTTACAATCTCTAAACATGCAGTTTAGGCTTCTTCTCTCAAGGATTTCAATAGATCAAAGGAGATCATGAATTCTATAGAGAGAGGCAGTGTGGCTGAGCAGGTCACATCTAGACTAAGATCAAAATAACTACACTGGAAGGCCACCTCTGACACCAGTTCTGCAGACATGGGCATGTGGTGAAGTCTCTGTTTCGTTTCCTCACTTGTCAAGTGGGAATGAGAGGCAGCACGGTAGAATGGACTAATACAGTGGTTCTCAACCTTCCTAATGCTGTCACCCTTTCATACAGTTCTTCACGTTATGGTGACCCCCCAACCATAAAATTATTTTTGTTGCTGCTTCCTAACTGTAATTTTGCTACTGTTATGAATCGTAATGTAAACATCCGATACACAGGATGTATTTGTTTTATTTATAAAATGGGGTTGAAAGCAATACCTTTACTTCCTACCTAATCATAAGTCATGAGGGACATTAGACAACATTTGTCCAACCTTCTTATGTTCCAGAGGAAGAACCAGAAAGGGGAAGGATTTCTGCAATGTAATACAGTTCAAAATCAGATCATCTGACTCCAAATCAGAGGACTTTCAACTACACCATTACATCTCATGGGACTGTTGTGAGAATCAGTGACATAATGGAAATTATGTGCTTATTTAAAAAAATGTGTAATATTCTTGAAAAATACAGAGATAGATAAGACAAGTCTTCCTTAGTGAAAAAGCATTCTATGTGGACCAGAAAGCAATGCTGATGGATGCCATGAGGGGAGCAAAAGAGCATCCCTTAGATATGGCAGGCCATATTGTGTACCCTGTGCCTAGAATGTTCTCTCTCTTCTCTCTGCCACCTAATACAATTACGAGTTACTTGAACGCTTTCTGGGGTGGAGAACCTGTGGCCTCAAAACCACATATGACCATCTAAGTCCTCAAGTCCAGCCCTTTCACTGAATCCAAACTTCACAGAGCAAATCCCCTTAAAAGAAATTGTTCTGTAAAACTTGGACTCAGTCAAAAGGCCACGTCTGAGGACTTATAAGGCCACATGTGGCCTTGAGGCTGCAGGTTTCCTACCCCTGGAGTAGCATCCAATGAAAGAGGCTTTTCACAATAACCTCCAGATACTAATGCTTCTACTCTCTAAAGTCATTTTGCATTTAGGTTAATATAAAGTGCATGTGCATTTGTGTCTAAAGGTATGTGCAGGCACATGTGCATTTAGGCTGATGTAATGTATGCTCAGTTAAGGAGGGGACTGGTTCATTTTTGTCTTTTTTTCCCTAGCAGCTTGTACAAAGCCCAGGACATAGTAACTTAAATTTTTGTTGATTACCTGATTTTTAATCAGTGCCTACATTGACTGATGATGGATGACTTATAGAATTTAAGTCATCATGCAATATAGAAGAGGCAAGAGATAACTGTTACAACTTTACTTTCAGGTACTCTCACTGAATTTGGCTTTGGGAAGAAATGGAATAAACTCATCATGCCACACAAGAGAGTAGGGAGCATGGGGATGAGAGGGGGGATGACGGAGGGGAGGGCAGGGTCTGGGGGAGGGATGCCGGAAGCACACACTTCAGTAAAGGGACAGGGACAGGGTAGAGAACAGAACAAGGAGGAGAGGGATAGGAAGGAGAGACAGATGATCACTGTCACAATATGTCCACTATGAAGATGTCCTGTATAATCACACATACACAGCCTGTATTGAATTTATTGACCTTCCAGCAGGGGTGGGTGACAAGGGAGGAATCAAAAGAATCTAGAATTTAAAGTTCTGCAATACCTGCAACTAGGAATTAAGATATCCAGGGGCTGGGATAGGGAGACCCTCC
>JAQQSW010011827.1:0-12666 GCA_028646575.1 Pseudocheirus occidentalis | reverse complement strand
AAATGACATAAACTCTAAACTGGGCATCATGCCACACAGGAGTATAGGGGGCATGGGGATGAGAGGGGGGTGGATAAAGGGGAGGGCAGGGTCTGAAGGAGGGTTGCTGGAAGCATACACTTCAGTAAAGGGACAGGGACAGGGTAGAGAACAGAACAAGGTTGGGGAGGGATAGGAAGGAGAGACAGATGATCACTATCACAATATGTCTATTATGAAGATGTCCTGTATAATCACACATCCACAGCCTGTATTGAATTGATTGTCCTTCCAGTATGGTTGGGGGACAAGGGAGGAATTGAAAGAAGCTAGAATTTAAAGTTCTGCAACACCTGCAACTAGGAATTAAGATATACAGGGGCTAGGATAGGGAGACCTTCAGTGCCCTACTAGAAAGTAAGAGAGCAGAGCAGGGGAGGGGCTTTACAGTGGGATTGCTGTTTTAGGGTTGGGGCAGGGGAAAGATGGGGAGAAAATTTGTCATTCAAAACTGTCATGAAAATGAATGATGTAAAAAAGAAAAAAAATTTTAAAAAATTCAAGATGTTTAAAAAAAGAAAACAAAGAAAAAAACAAAAAGCAAACAAACAAACAAACAAAAAGAACCAAAAGTTAGTTTAATTCCAATTAAGCTAACTTTTTGTCAACACATCATTATAATTACTTTTATGTTTGTAAGTCACAGGTTATCCCTACATTTTCCCCCAGTCCAATTAAATTTACTAATGCTGGGGGAAAAAAAAGTAATGTAAACAGTTTGCTCTTATTGAGTTCCAAGTTATGCACACGTGTGAGCATCTGCGTGTGTATGTGTATGTGTGAGTGTATGTTTTCCTTGTTCGCCTTTTTAAGTATTTCTTGGATCTTGTAAAGGGAGATCAAATTTTCCATTAAGGTCAGGCTTTTTCATAAGGAAAGTGTGGAAGTCCTTTATTTCAATAAATGACTACCTCTTTGCCTGAAAGTATATAGTCAGTCTTGCTGGGTAGTTGATCCTTGGTTGCAGTCCTAGCTCTTTTGCTTTATAAAATATTGCATTCCATTCCCTCTGATCCTTTAATTTACCAGCTGACCAATCTTGTGTAATCCTGACTGTACTTCCACAATATTTATATTGTTTCTTTTTCACTGCATTCATTATTTTCTCCTTGACTTTGTAGCTCTGGAGTTTGGCTACTATATTTCTTAGAGTTTTCAATTTGGGATCTCTTTCAGGAGGAGTTTGGTAAATTCTTTCAATAACCATTTCACCTTCTGATTCTAGGACCTCATGACAGTTTTCTTTGACAGTCTCTTTGAGGATGTTGTCCAGGCTGGCTTTTTCATCATGGCTTACTGGTAGGCCGATAATTCTTAGTTTATCTCTCCTGGATCTTTTTTCCACGTCATTTTTTTGAGTGAGATATTTTGCACTTTCTTCTAATTTTTCAATCTTTATGTTTTGTTTGATTAACTCTTGTTGCATCATAGCGTCCTTAGCTTCAATTTGTCTGATTCTAATTTTTAGTTAATTATTTTCCTCAATTAGTTTCTGGAGTTCCTTTTCCATATGTTCATTTTTCATTTTTAAGGAGTGTAAAGCCAAGCAACAGGAGATTCCCAAAAGAATGCTACTGTGAAAAGCTTTTAAGATTCGGATTACACAGTAGTAGTGAACACTCTGTTTATTCCATTACAAATTAAGATTCTGCACAATATTCACAGTATAATATTCTCAATATTGTATCTTACTACAGAAAGTCACAATATTAACAAGGAACAAAAGTAGAATCACCTGGTTTCCCTAAGAGGGAAACCAGCTTAACAATTAAAGATTCAAGGGAAACCAGTTTAACACTTGGAGATTCAATCAAAAATTCACAATATCCTAGTCTTCCACTCATGGGACAACCATTAACTTTAGTCTCCAATAAAGTCCTTAGAAAACCACATGAACTTTCTACCCCTTGATATCCAACAAACCTCAGTTTAGTCCAAGGGGAGAGCTTTTCTTCATTTTGACTCTGGGTGGTTTCTCTGATTCCCTGGATCCTCTTCCCTGGTCCCAGTTCCCTCATGAATCTACCAAACAATCACCTAGACTCAGCAGCAGACTGCTGACAGGTTCTCGTCCAGTCCTCAAAGGAAAACAGCTCCCAGGTCCTTGTTCTCAGCAAATATCAGTTTTGTCCAAGGGGAGGCCTTTTCTTCATTTTGACTCAGAGTGGTCTCTCTGATTTCCTGAATCCTCTTCCCTGGTCCTAGCTCCCTCATGAATCTGCAAAACAGTCACCTGGAGTCAAGAGCTGCCAGCTGCCAGGCTCTCATCCAGTCCTCAGAGAAAAACAGCTCCAAGGTACTTGTCGAGTCCTCACAGCAATCTCTGGCACACACTGAAGTTCAGAGGATTGAGTACACCTCAAACCCTTTACCACTTCTCTTGCCTGGAACTCAAGGATCAGCCAGGCCACAGACAAACAAAGTCCCATCCTGTTCATGTTTCAGTCAGCTTCCAGATACTCGGAGAGAAACTCTCTCTCTCTCTCTCTCTCTCTCTCTCTCTCTCTCTCTCTCTCTCTCTCTCTCTCTCTCTCTCTCCCTCTCTCCCTCTCTCCCTCTCTCCCTCTCTCCCTCTCTCCCTCTCTCCCTCTCTCCCTCTCTCCCTCTCCCTCTCTCTCTCCCTCTTTCTCAGCTGACTTCAGTCTCCATGAATCTTCCCTCACTGAGGAGTCAAATCCAATTCTCTCCTCTCTCTCTAAACTTCTTTATATATAACACTGGCCTCCTGTCTCAGCCAATAGCCTTCTTCCAAGTCATCAGGGGAGTTCACCCCTTTTCAACAATGGACAGAGTTCAGACCTTCTATACTTAGCCCTAAGTTAATAGGTGCTACTTAGCCCTAGGCTACTAAGTGCTAAGTATCTGATAAACTGATTACTATTACAGGGAGCTGTTTTCTCCCGTTAGATTTTGGACCTCTTGTCCTAGTTCTCCAATTTGTTTTTCAAAGATTTGTTTTCTTCAGTGAGTGTTATTTTTTCCAATTTGGTCACTATGTCTCTAATTTCATTTTAGAAATCTCCATTGAATCCTCCAAGAAGGCTCTTTGGGTATGAGACCAATTCACATTTCTTTCTGTGGTCTCCTGTGTGGATACAGAACCCTGTGGCCTACTGAATTTGTTTGTTCTTGCTCACTATAAAAAGATTTGATGATCCTAGCCTTTACAGTTTCCTTCTCCCCCATTGTGAGTGACTATGTCCTGGATTTTGGAGTGGATATCCGCTTCTGGGGTGCCAGAGTCTTGAGCTTCTCAGGTTTGGAGGTAGGGGTTTGGTAGCTGTAGGCTCTGCGTGTGTAGCCTGAGGCCAAGACCAAGACTCTCAATGGTTCCCCTGAGTTACCCTGAGGCTTACAGAGTAACATATGGGGGTGCGGTGGGCTGGCTCCTTCAGGTTTCCTTGTCTGTGTCTCTGGGCTACAGGTCAGGCATGCTCAGAGCAGGCTACAGGTGAAGGCCCAGAGGCAGGAATGCTGTGTGCTGATTGGCCCGGTGATACCAAAGGAACCTGGATTTTTCTTGTTAGGACTTTCTGACTCCACCCTCCTTGGCTTAGACTCTGTACTGTCTTCTTTCCCTTTTCCTCAGCCATGGCAAAGCCTGAGGCTGTTTCCACTAATTCAAGATTTTACTCTTGGTGGGACATTTAACTATGGACTTTTCTGGGTCAGGAAGGGGGGATCAGAGCAACTAAACTTTATTCCTCCATCTTGGCTTCTGGAAGTGTGGGTGTATAATTTTAAACATTCCAGTTGCCCCAGGGGAAACTGAAGATCCTGCTGTGGACCTTGAATTTTTTCCTATGTGGTTTGATGATCCTATGTCCTATGGTGAGACAGCCTGGCTGGCTGGGGCTTTGTCTTGGTCTGCTGTACCCTGCTCTCAGCTCCACATTGGTGCACCTCCCTTGTGCTCAGCGTTCTCCTTACCCCAACCTGAGTAGGCACTTTCCTGGACTGTGAATCTACTAAGCTTACTGTCACAATGGATTCTGTCACTCTTAAATTCATTCAGATTCACTTTTTAGCCCTTAGCAACAGAATTTCACTGACCTTTTTCTTAGGCTCATTTTTCCTGTCTTGATAGGTGTGGAGATTGCCCCAGGTGTTGCCAATATACTCTCTATGAATGTACTTATGGCTTTGTTGAGCCTTTTCTTCCCAAGAACAGAGACTCTTAATGATTTGAAATGGACTGGAGACTGTGAGCTTCAATTTGGAACAGGAACTGCATGGACAGCAGGACAAGGAACTGGGAGCTATCTGCCTTTGAACCCAGGAGAAAGTTGGGGGGACTCAGGTAGGTGCTACCTGCCTCACATCAAGATAAAAAAAAACCTTCTCCATGGATACTGAGTAGTAACTGATAAAATTGTAACTTATTTATAGCATAGGGGTGTATGGTCTGTGTATTTTCCATTACTCCTTAAGAGAGTACTGAATATTAACTGTTGAAATTGTAACTTATTTGTGACTGAGGGGTGGATGGCCTGTGTATTTTCTACTGCCCCTTAAGAGAATACTGAGTAGTGACTGATATTGTAACTTAATTGCACCCCATGTGTGGAGAACTTTGATCATTGTACTTTGTGTCTCTTAAGGAGGCTTTGCCTCCTCAAGGATAAGTGTATTAAGGAATAAGGAGGCTCTCCTCCTTAAGACTGATTGAAATAAGGATGAGTTAATGATTGAGTTACTAAATGACTGTACTTTCTTCAAAAATATATGGTCATTTTAGTGAAAACTATGGGGCTATTTTAGTGATAAGTTGTTGAGTTGTGACATAGCGAAGGCTATATTTTGATTTTCTGTGATAAGTTGTAACATTGTGAATGCTATACCTTGATTTTCTGTGAACATTTTCCTCTGATTTGTTATTGAACAAATAGAGAGTTTACTATACTATGTAATCATAACCTTGAAAAGCTGTTCACAGAAGCAGTCCTCTGGAAAGCTGCTTGTGCTTAACTTTACACTGCCTTGTACCTTTTAATCCATATTGATTTTCCTACTAAATCCACTATTTTCTATGAATTTTTTTAAGTACAAGTTGTAAAACATATTTAGGGTCCTTGTCAAAACTGGGGGAGGAGGAGTGCATTGAGCCATAACACTGTTTTGTTTTTCACTCTCTTTTCTTTCAGTTATTCAGTTGAATGTTTTGGAAATGCCCTGGAATCTAAAATTATTTTTTTTCCTTCTAAACCAGTTCTTCCCCCATGCAGTGGCTCAATTTATATAATATGGGGAATTATTTTGAATGAAGTAGTAAATCATTATTTACCCAGGGCTTGGGAAATCAATAAAATATTATAATCTTTGAAGAAATGCTTTCTCTGCATCTCAAAATGAGGACTTATTCTCCTAAAAACCATGACATTCTTACAAATATCCAAAGGTCAACCTTTGTTTTTTTTAGTCACCTAATAAGATAGACTTTTAACATCTTCAGGTACTCATTATCCCCATGAATCAATGAGGCTATTTAAAATTGCCGCTGCTCATTGATAGGCTGACAGCTTGCTTTGTTTCTTACAACACATGAAATATTTTTTTATATGATCCATCCTCCCAACTGCACCAAAACTTTTCTTTCATTTCCTACCCTGGGCTCTCCAAAGGTACAACATTTTTTGCTGGCTGTTTTTTTCTGGTTCACCCAAGGCATAGTGTAATATAAATGCTAAATTTTCCTATCTATTTGAAACTAAAGAGTAATTAACAAAACTTGAATTCAACTGCTTTGATCCATTGTACGGAAAACAAAAACAAAAACAAAAAACTGTTGCTTTGTGGATGAGAATCTTCTAAGCTTTGTCCCATGTGGTTCATTCTGCCTTTTACCTATTGTGAGGGCTGCACCCACGCTGCCACAGGCAAGTGACTGTTTTCTACCTAACTTACCCTCCAGCTCCTGCCCACTCATTTTTCTGTTCAAGCTCTTGTCATTCCTGTCAAAGGAAACTCTGCAGGGGAGTCCCAAAGCAGGGGAAGGAAACATTAGAATGTGAAGTTACTATATAGCTCCTGGAACTTTATTTGAAAATGGAAATGAATTAGTATTTCTTTATTTTTCCCCTTGTAATTTATTCAATGTCAAAGTTGTTTGGTTCCTCCTTCTTTTTTCATCTTTCAATCAATCAATAAACATTTGTCAAGCATGTATTATGTGCCAGACACTCTGTCCTAAGTGGGGGAACCTGCCAAAGATTTCAGTGTTGAACAAACCAATCTCTTAAGGAGGCTTCATTCTATTGGAGTAGGCATCATATTTATATGTAAGTATATGCAAAATAAACAGAATCAGTCAAGTATCAAGTGAATACTGAGAAGTCAGACACAGAGTGTTGAGGAGGAAAAGCCTTTCCGTTGGAGGATCAAGAATAGTTCTCCATCAAAGGTGATGCCTGAGCTGCATCCTGATCACTTCCCATCTGTGTGGCTTCTTCCTTTCATTTATGTTTTTTTTTCTCTTTCTTTTATACGGATGTTCAGATCCCATGGATAAATGCATGTCACCTGATGGGACTGCTTCAGTGGACAGGGCAATTTTGTTTTGCTACCAAACAGGATGAAAAAAAATCAAATTGTCAATAGACATTTGGAAAACTCCTTTTGTCCATAGAATTTCAGAGCTTTTAAGGACTCAAGATGACATATAATTTGACCCATATCTGAATGAGAATTCTCTTCAATATTCAAAAATGATTCCTATATCCATTGTTTCATAATTTTCAGTGATGAGAAACTTATAACTTCCCAAAACACTCCAATCCACTTTGGGATAGGTATAAGTTTTAGGAAGATTTTCCATATGTTTAGTAAAAATCTACTTCTCTTTATATTCCAATTTTTAAAGCCATTCAGAACAAGCCCATTCCCTCTTCTACATTATAGTTTTTCAGATATTTGAAAATATCTATCCCAAGACTCAAGTGTCCATTCCCACTGTCACTGAGCTTTCTACTTCCAAGATATATCTAATTCCTTCATTGAATCCTCCCATGACATGATCCTGAGTCCCTTCACAATATTCTCTATTGTCCTCTGAACTCTCTCCAGGTAATCAATGCCATTTATTACATGTGACATCCTGAAATGAATCCAGTTATTTTTGTGATCTACCCAAGGCAAAAAAAAGTATAAAATAATGACCTTCCCCCATTTTTTAGGAAGTCACGCCTCCTTTGAGCAGCAGGGTGATAGAGTAGATTAGAATGCCAGTCTCACAATTGGAGAACTCTAGATTCAGTTGCTGTTGTGTGTTTTTGTTGTTGTTGTTGTTGTTTTTTCCTTTTGGAGGGGGAAAGGCATGGCAATTAGGGCTGTGATTTTCCCAAGGTGAAGTTTTTTAAATGTTAAGTGTAGGAGGCTGGATTTGAACCCAGGTCCTCCTGACTCCGGGGTGATGCTCTATTCACTATGCCAACTAGCCCCTCCTCTAGGTTAAGTTTTTACCTTTCAAAATTAGTAGGTATGTCACTCTGGGTAAGCCACTGTAAAGCCACACACTAGCTGCTTTCCAGAAGAATGCTGCTGTGAACAGTTTTCAAGGTTCTAATTACATAGTATAGTGAATACTCCATTTGTTCAATAACAAATTAGAGCAAGTCATTCATAGAAAAATCATAATACAGCATTCAGAATATTAAAACTTTTCATAGAAAATCAAAATACAGCATTCACAACAACTTAGCACTAAAATGGCCACATAGTTTTAACCAAAGTGGTCCCATAATTTTAAATAAAGTACAGTAATTTAGTCAATCACAAAATCCTTAATTCAATCACAAAGTATAAAAATCAAAGTTCTCTACCCCCAAGTCACAGTAAATCATAATCTTCGTCAGCACACAGTATACAAGTAGAGTCTTCTTTTAGCTTGACTTGAGGCTGGCTCTCATTTTCCAAGGTTCTTCTATGATCCAGCTCCAACTGTCATCTGTGTTCAAAGGCAGGCAGCTCCCAGTTCCTTGCCCAGTTCCTTGTCAAGTTCTTCATCCAGTTCCCATTCCATATTGAAGTTCACAATGTCCAGTCCACTTCAATTCCTTCACAGTTCGTGTTTCTTGGGGAAAAAAGCTTGACAGGACCAAATAATACTCATGCACATTGCCAGCACCATCATCAATTCACTATCTGCCTGTGAAATCAATTCAGATATACCAACAATGTCTGAGAACTCAACACAAATAATCAACATAGAAATCAACACAGACACACAAACAAGGTCCAATAATTCAGCACAAATCATCAGTAAAGTCCCAGGGCCTACAACATCCTCCTCTAGGACTTCTGTAAACATGCAACCAGAAAATCCTCTTTCAGGGCTTCCAGTAAGATCCCAGGGCTTCTGTACAAAGTATAACAAACAAACATCAACACAAACAGAGCAGAAAAACAGAGTGCCTGGATACCACAATTTTTCTCCTTCTTGACTCTGCCACCACAGGGGTCTTCTTCTCAATTCTTGCTGTCTCTAGCACTGGGAGTCTTCTTATATAGTCATTAGCCCTCTCAAGGAGTTCACAAGTTCTACAGTTCATTAGTTGTGGTTTTCACGTGTTCTGTTTCTAAAGAGACTTGATACAAGGCTGAAAGGAACTTGAAATGAACCAAGGTGTTAATTCAATAGCTGAAAGAAGGTACGAACTACTTCTGTGCTTGCATTTAGCCACTTATACTCTTAGTGCCCCATGTATTCCCTGATTAAGTTGCAATATTTCCAACTGAGTACTAGGGGGAGTGTGTGCATCCTGAGTTCTCTGTGCCAATGGAATCAACCATTCTGGATCCAAAACAAACAAAAACATAAAAATCTTCTCCCTAAGCAGCTCAAGATTGCCTTTGCCCTTTTATAACATACAACTACTCTTACCTCCTATTGTGGTTATAATTCATTAAAACATCCAAATTTTTTCAGCTCACCTCCTTTCTCACTATGCTTCCTCAACCCTTCACTGGTCAAGCTGAACTTTTGAAACTCTTAACTAAGAAAACATTTATCAATTTCAAACTTAACTAATGTGGTCCAGTGCTTGTATCAGTCAAGGGCTTTTCAAATCCCCCCTGTCACATGGAGTAGTCATTGACTGCCCCAGAGTAATGTCACCTTCTCATTTGGTAAGCAGTAATTATTGCAGTAAAAGAATAAAGGGCAAACATCTCATTAATATGTTTTCTCTCATAAAATATCATGCACATTGTATGCCCCATCCCTCCATAATGGAAAGCAATGCCTCTTATGATTGAAAAATTGTCAGGAGTGAGTTCCCCATGGAATACTAAAAGAAGTCTAAACACTTTTGCATGACATTCAATGTTATTTAGGATCTAGCACTTCCCTTCCCTTTTAGTCTTTCTTTTTGTGTATATTCTCAGAGATTGAGCCATTCTCTGTCCTTTGTCTTTGCTCCCCATTCTTCTTTGTGTGGTTTGTGTACCTTCTACTTTTCCATCTGTAGACAATATTTCTTTTACATAGCCAAGTCCTCCACCATTTCCTCAGGTATAAGATGCTTCTCCTTTGACTTTCTCCTATGACTCTGGAGTTGGATCATTCCTAGACAAGCTACACACTATAGACCTTATATTACACTTATATCCTTGTTATCTTTAGTGGGTGATGTCTTCTTTCAGGCTGGATCTGGGTATTATCTCATATTCTTTTGTTTAATATTAATTATCTTTCCTCAGTTTTATCATTTTTCCTTTTCCCACCCCATGGCAGAATTGTTTCTGCTTGCGTTGTAAATATTGACACAATAATATTCTTTATATTTGGTGACCTTAAGAATTCTTTCTCTGAAATCCCTCATTTTTTCACCTTACTGTGCTTTCTGGGCTACTCATTAAAAGACTTTATGATAAAAAAATAAAAATAAAAAGATTTTGCAATCCATTTCCTTGCTTTGATTCAAAATAGTTGGTTAAGACTTGTATTAATGTTAATGGGAACATCTCAATGATTCTTCCAAAGAGGCGCCAGCACCAAACCTTTTCCTCAGCTTCTTTGGTTGTGTGGGAGATGGAATATATTGTGCTTGTGATAGACAGAGATAGAGACAAAAAGAAAACTGGATAAATGATGAATTGATATTACTCCCTTTTGTTCATAAGAAATGTAGTTAATGAGCCTTCAATCTTAGGCACCTAAAATCCGCCCCAGGTTCAAGGCACACTTTGGAATGATATTCACTACATGCATTAGTCATGATCCCCCCAACAAAGTGGCCTTGATAGAATCAAAATGTCTATGATTTCAAAGCAAAATTCCACAAGAAGTAACACAAAAATGGATGAAAAGGAAAATTCCCACATGCCTACAAGGGTGGCATCCTCCCACCATTTCCCACCATATAGCCTCCGCCTGTCAGATTAGGATTTCTTTTTCAAAGGATGGCCCAAGAACATCTAAAATACTTGAGACTAATTTCCTGGTGCCATCTTTCATCACCTAGTCTGACTCTGGAGTCAAGCCACAGATATTAAGGAGTTGGAAGACGATTTTCAATGTGGTATTAATAAAAATGCCAGCCTTCTCATTGCTGACCCAGACAGTATTTATAAAAGTCATTGGGTTCCCTCTTTTTCCTTCTGGTTTGAGCTATGCCCTTTTTCATCCCTGAAGAGCAGTCTGTGGCTTCTTGTGATCCAATCTTCAGCTTGTGCAATTTAGAAATATTCATAAAGTATCACCACTAATCAATTAAGTACATTCATAAACAAAATTAATGAATTATTCATGTGGAATTGCATGTATGAGTTCTGTTAATAAATGATCATGAAGAGATCTGGATTTTGTTAATGATTAATAAATATTTGTGCAAGGGCTGGTACTCTACTTTGCTTCCCCATAACATTAAAAAACAACAACAAAAACAAAATAATTTTCCTTATCTCTGCCCCATCCTCTACCCAGGGGGTTATGGTGTCTTTGAGACAAGTAAGTGTCCCAGTACAGTTTCTAACAAGGAAAAAATAACCTGCAGACTAGATGTAGCAAAAAATCCAAGTTGCTGATTCAGTCTGTCCCCATTTTGGCTAAAGTTCTGTAGGCAATAATGCCTTATGATTTTTGACTCCTCACTTATGACATGAAGATTGTGGAGTGAGGTCTCCTTAGGACAGTAGACATGATAAAGTAGAAAGTACTAACCATGTCCTGCAAAGCTGATTTTTTGGAAACAAATTTCTCACTATGTATCAAAGGCAGTGTTAACTCTACTGTCTTTTAAGGAGCGTTCTGACCGTGAACAAATCTGATGTGGGATGAGGATTTAGATGAGCTCAGACCCTGGAGCCTCAGTCTGTCATTGCCTGCCATTTTCCGGTAGAAGGGCAATTAGGAAGATTGATTTGAGGAATTGTTGGTGGGTTTAGAGTGCTTTGAAATCATTAATGGGTTACTCCTCCTTTGAGGTAGATTGGTTCTCAGCTGTCTTTTTACCATAAAGTCAGAGCCACAGAAACTCAAGGGCCAGTCCCAAACTGCTGCACAGCTAGCTAGAATAACAGAAATGACAAGGGTCAGTCAATCCTGGGGAAAGTGGTCAAGGAACATTGTATCTGGATTGATCTTCACCCATCTCATCTTTCTGGGGTCCTCTCCCTTCTTTCAGGGCCCTTACCTCTGAAACAAAAAGTTGAAAGAGCCCTTAACATTCACTGGGCATAAATTTATACCTGAGAGGAATGCCTTTCTTGACAAGCAGACTCTAAGAGATGATACCAAGCTGCAGAAGCTTTTAGTACCAGACCCTTAATGGTTCATGGGACTATGAATCCAAGGCTGTGTAAGTAAGTAGACATGGATCCCCAACTTTGCCATGATGTGATGAAGGTTAGTGTGGACTACTTTATTGATTGTCAAATTTTCTGTTCAGTTCTGGTTTTTTCAGCAAGAATTCTTGAAAGTCCTCCACCTCATTGAATGACCATATTTTTCCTCTGGAATAATATGCTCAATTTTGCTGGGTAGTTGATTCCTGGTTTTAATCCCAGCTCCCTTGATCTCAAAAATATCATATTCCAGGCCCTTCAATCCCTCAGTGTAGAAGCTTCCGGATCCTGGGTTATCCTAATACTGCTTCCACAGGATATAAATGGTTTTCTTTTGGTAGCCTGTAATATTTTCTCCTTTAACTGGGTATTCTGGAACCTGGCAATAACATTTCTAGGAGTTTTCTTTTGGGGATGTTTTTGAAGAGGTGATTGGTGAATTCTTTCAAGTTCTATTTTGCCCCTTGATTCTAAAACATCAGGGCAAATTTCTTTGAGGAATTGTTGAAGGATGCTTTCCAAGTTCTTTTTCTGGCCATGATTTTCAGGGAAACCAATAATTTTCAAATTGTCTCTCCTGGATCTATTTTCTAGGTCGTTGTTTTTTTCAAGGAGATATTTCACAGTGCTTTCTATTTTTCATTTGTTTGTATTTGTTTAATAGTATCTTGGTTTCTCATAAAGTCATTAGCTTCCACTTGCTCCACTCAAATTCTGAAGGAATTATTCTCTTCAGAATGCTTTTGAGATTCTTTTTCAATCTGGGAAATTTGACTTTTTAAGGCATTCTTCTCCTCATTGGCTTTCTGGGCCTCTTTTGCCATTTGAGTTAATCTATTTTTTTAA